>CABFWO010002991.1:0-22054 GCA_902155825.1 Timema genevievae | reverse complement strand
TGTATGTATGTATGTATGTATGTATGTATGTATGTATGTATGTATGTATGTATGTATGTATGTATGTATGTATGTATGTATGTATGTATGTATGTATGTATGTATGTAACTAGTCAATCAGAGTGTATCTAGTATTAAAAGAAACCTCTTTACTCAAAAAACTACCATACATAATATATATTCACCATTTAAACCATTAGTTATTCCCCATTGAGGCCTTACACCGTACACTAGGCAAAGAGCTCTCTTCATTTTATAGTACACGTTATTTCTTGTATGCTATATTTATATTTTAAGCTCTTGATCACTCGACGTTGACTCTTGACACTTTAGTGGACTAAGCTTATATTTTATAAATATTAATTCATAATCCTACATAAAGAATTATTTTAGAATTTTGCAATTCAACTTCCTTCTAGTCGTTGATTGCAACTAATTTGAATATGCTCTAAATATTGTGTACAAATGTTGTAAACCTGCATTATTTATTAAATTTGTTGCAAATAAAATATTAAAACTCTACACTAAAATATTCAAATACATAAATTTAGATGATTAATTTATAAGACAAATTCAATAAAAATCATATAATAAAACGTTTAATTTAAAAATGGTTTGATTTTTTTTCTGTAACACTGAAAATTGTAAATATATATTTTTCTTTGAGGGTGTCAGAAAACAAATTTTGCAACACGACATTTGAAAGAATGAAATTATATTTTTTCGGATAAGCTTCACCTAAATATTACAAATTTGACTTCTTAAATAGGTCTGGCACCCCAAATCCGGCTGCTTTGAACTGCCAGACCAAATTATTCATGAAAGGCGTGCAGTAAGCTGCAATATGGTGTCAAAACTAAAATTAGATCGTTCCGGTTAAATTGATGTCAATTTTTTCTAGCTTTGGTTTGGTCTGGCAGCCATTTTCCAACCGATTTCAAATGACAGACCAAACTAAATTTTCTTAGCGATACATAATATAAGAAACCAGCCATGATTCAAAAGTAGATCTTTCCGGTTAAATAAAAGTCAATTTTTAATTAATTTGAATGGCCGCTATTTTTAAGTCAGGCCACTTTGGACTGCCAGACCAACAGATTTTCATTTTTCACTGGCGAAATTATAAAATAGGATATTTAACTGAATTAGATCTTTCCGGTTAAATCAAACGAGAGCTAGCTCTCAGTCTTAATAAGCCACCTAACCCCCTTTCCCCATGTAACACCATGTAGACATTTAGCCTTATCTTTCCTCCCTAATCTGTGTTACGTAACTTTTCACATCAATAGTGAATGTCATTATTTCATAGGGAAGATTTTGTGGCACTAAAAGAGGGACTCAGATTTATTCCAGCTTTACTTTACATCCATTACTGTTTTCATCCTGTAGGCTGGGTCAGTTTTTATTCAAGCCATATATTTTCCATCACCGGCCTGCTAGAACTGTCGTAGCTTCATATACTTTATAATCTAGCTAAAGACTAGGACAGGCACAACATCCAGTCCCCGGAGGTTAATTTATCAATGTGAACGGGTAAACCCACATTTACCAATGATAAATTATTCAGACATGCTGGGAATCGAACCAGTAACCCTTAGTTCAGTAGACAGATACGCTACCTACTGAGATAAGGTGTTGGATATTCACTGGAAGCTATCTATAAGTATGTTACCAATGGTGAAAATATTAATAATAATCTAATTTTTACATTATAATTTAAGTATAAGATATGTGATATGTAACACTGTGATGTACCCACCCTCCCCACATGTAACAACGTGTAGATATTAGAGATCACCCCCCACACCCCAACAGCGTTATGGATGACCCCCTTGACAGGGGAACAATGTGTTTGTTTAGTTGGTGGTTTACTTACTACCCTGACATAAAACACTCAAATATTGTTCAAATAAATTGTTGACAGTAAAAAGACGCCCCCAACCACTGGGTTGTGCTATTCTTTTAAAGTGAAAGTGTAGCCCTTGACACGATTATTTTTAGAAGAAAAATAGTCCAGGGTGAACTTTATGTTGGTGCAGCTTTCCTGGAGACCCGTGGGACTAATCCCTCGGCAATCCGGTAATATTTTTAAAAAAACACTAAATTCTGAGTACTATACTCACAAAGGTGTCATTGTTTACTGTCCATAGCTCACACATACTTTGACAAGGGAAGACAACGGTGTGATGGAAGGGGACGCGAGAAAAGGCCAGTGTTTTTGCAGTTTTTATGACAAAACAATTTTTTGGCGAAGATAACTAAAATATTGCTCCAGTACAAACATAGAGTTTAATTTTATTGACATTATGATATCAACAGTTCCTGAATATCATTCATGAGCATAGTGGCATTAGATGAGAAACTTTTTAACTTAATAGAAAAAGTTTCCGTTAAATTACAAGACAACTTTGACAGTTATTCAAGAAATTTCTAGGTCACCATGTGAAGAAAATTAAATTCTATGATTTTACTGGGGCAATATTATATTTATTTTGGGCTAAACAATATTTTGTCATAAAAACTGCAAAAAGCACTTACCTTTTCTCGAGTCCCCTTCCATCCCACCTTAAGTAGGATAGTCAATTTATCTTGTCTGTGTTGTTTCAGACGGGCAATTGGACGCTATTTATGACATCACGGTGGGATACCCTCGAACACTTCCCCAATCAGAAGTTGATCTTGCTCGGGGTATATTTCCTGAAGAGGTGCACTTTAACATTCGAAGGTAGATTATTAAATTAACTCAAAAGAATGCGTCATCGTGAAGCAGATTTACCAAACATTAATATTAACATATACAGATACTTAGAGCCTGTTCAGCTAAATCCACTTAAGTTGAGAATAATATTTAACAAATTTAGAAATTATTTAACATTTATTCAAAGGTCATTTGTAAAACAATTATAATTTCCATAAAATCAAATTAACGTTTTAGTAAAATACTATTTAAAAACAACACATTTTATACAGTGTAGATTGTTGTCTTTTTTTTCTGTTCTTAATCCGCCGTTAAAATAAAACGTGTGTATATTATAGACTAAAATGCCAACAACAAACGTGTGTGTTTGAGGGTGGATTGAAAAGTATTTGCGTTTAGTTTTTATGTACCAAGATATAAAACGTAACTTATTAATTATTATCATTTTATAAATATTTTTCAAGTGTTATTTGGCTACGTTTCTATATAATAACCACACTAATTTGGAAATCAACGTGAAATCGTAGGTAAACTCGATATTTCATACGGCACAAAAAATTAATTATATTATATAATATGCAATATTCCAAGTGCTGCTGTTCACGTTTAAATATCACTTCAAACGCATGTTGTAATTGTATGTTTATATTCTAGGTTTCCTGGGAACAGTATTCCATCGGAGGAAGAAGCGATGAAGCAGTGGCTTGAAACTATTTGGAAGCAAAAAGAAGAAACTTTGGGTCATTTTTACAGTAGAGGATACTTTCTATCAGACACCAACGCTCCTTGCTCAAATAATTTAAAGGAAAACTTCTCTAGCAATCATTCAAAAATAAATATCGATTCAAATATAATGGTTTTACCAAACTCTCTTCAAAACTCTTCAAAATCAGAAAATTCCCAACCTAATTATATGAATAGAGTTTTAAATTATTCTAATGGTTTTGGGCATTCGACCTGTCGAAGGAATGTTGAATTATTTTCTAATCAACCATTCCACAGTAACGCTCTGTACCTTGCTCTGATGTTCTGGACGCTTCTCTGTGTTTTAGCTCTTTACTCTATTTTGATGATATATGTTGTCCAAATTTTTGCAATCATAAATATAACCTTCTTTGTTTGTTTGTCACTGTTCACTGAAGGAATAAACCAAATAGAAATATCTCTGTACCAAATAAAACAAAAATACTTAATTAGAAGTCATGTGAATAAAGTATCCCAGTAACTTTATGGGAAAACTTAATATGAAATTTTTTAACAGTTATTTTCATTGCAAAAAAATTACAGATCAGATTTTAAGAAAAACTAAATATATTAAATCTTTTTAGTACACATTTCAATATAAAAATGGTAATGGATGTTTCTTTTTTGCAAATATATCTTATTCTCCTTTTAATATTAATTGTGTTGATATTTTGTAATAGTTATTTACATGCCAACCAAAGGCTCTTATTTTAACACACCTCTAGCCAGGGTCAAACCCAGAAATTTACTTTGGGAGGATTCTACACGTGGTGGTTCGTGATCAAGTCCCTCAACGGAAAATGACAAGAATCTGTTTAACATTAAAATACCTATTGTAGTAATTTAGAGTTTAAAAAAAAACACAATTGAAGTTGTAGAAGCTATGAAATTTGTAAGACTCCAATAAGCGCCTAGCCTTGGCATTGAGGATGAATACAAAAATTCACCATTAATGATATTTTCGGTAAGAGTTTGAACACTAAACCCACCACCACCGCCCCCACCCCTCTTAAGCCACATCGCTTGGTATGGTCCTGACTGTAGCAAACACTGTATTTATTGAGAATAAATTTATTTCATGTATTAAAGAAACAAACCAATAACAAATCGTTGTTATTTTCCTTATCTTCTATGATATTAAACCAAACAGAATGACTATTATTTAATGCTTCAGTAATAAATCTTATTTGGAAGCTTTAACATGTTATTAGGTATACATATAATAAACTGCTATCATCTTCACATACTAGAGGAATTTCTATATTTTAATTCTGACTGCTGGGAAATAAAGAGATCACTTCAATGTGCTCCTCATAGATGAAAGAGCATTTTTAATTTTGCTATATAGCGAAATCATATAATTTATTGTTAGCAATAATAAGAATATTCATTACATGATCTCATAATATAGAAAAGGCTAGGTTGATCAAAAGTAAACTGATTTACATATTTTTGACTTTCAATTAATATCAATGCTTATTTTTTAAATAACATCCAAAATAGTTATAGATTTAATTTCACTTGAATAATCTGTACAACTAATTAAGTTTAGGTAGATATGCTCCTAAGCATTGATGTCACTCTTAAAAATTATATTTAGTTAAAATTTTCCGCGGGCTAATTTTATAGTATTAATAAACACTTTAAAATGATTGTGACTCCTTTATATATAAGACCTAGTGATAATTGTGTTGTATTAGGGCCAATATGATTAATAATATGTGTTCGAAACTTTTGTTTCAGTATGTCTAAATACTATGTTTATCAGTGACTTCTGAAGTTCTATATTATATCCGGAGTTACCAAGAATAACAACTCTCACTAGTTGGCATGCGCTCTAAATTTCCATACTCTCAAAAGACTGGTTTACCTTTGAAGGGAGTTAAGGGGAAACTCTGCCAAATGCACTAAAGACGTAGGGACAGGAAGTTCCATGATACATCACGGTGGTTTTATGTCCTTTTCCCATGTTAACACTAATAGACTATATTTCTTCTAAAGATATGCTCCTTAAGCCCGCCGCACATTGGACGCAGGGCAGGCGCAGCAGAGGGGCAGGCGAGGAAGAGGAAAATCTGTAATACATGTGTTCTTATGGGTTACCGCACATTGGACAGAGTGCAGGTGCAGTGTAGGGATAACTCTTTCACGCCTCTTTCTGGTTGTAGTAGACGTACAGTTTTCCTGTGTCCTCTGCGCCTCTGTCACGTAGTTTTTGTGTATTGTGATGGAACATCTTATTTAATTAGTTCAATACCATCCAATATTATATGAAACAAGCAATCCAGACTACATGAGGACGGAGCTGAAAGATGAGCTATGGGAAAAGATTGCTACTGAACTGAATTACTCGAATGGTAATTGTAATATTCTAGATTTTTGTAGTTAGTAAAATTAATCTACAGTAGTTTGTACAACCCATTAGAAGAATTAGATGTTACTAGACACTTCTCATAAAGTGAATTACAATTTTCGTATTTTCCCTTTTTTTACTAAGAGAGTAGAACAAAATTAAATTATTTAATTCAGAGTCTGACTCGGAATCCAAATATATCAGAAGTTCATCTAATTCACACGCCATATCACGTCTTATTCCACTGGGTAAAAGCTCCCTAACTCGCTTCAAATCTACGGTGAATTGCAAAAACCTATTCCTGTGCTATGCATGCCCTCTGCCAGGACTGTGTTCAATGTGCGGTGCTCTTGCAGAAACCTCTTCCTGTGCTATGCCTGCCCTCTGCCAGGACTGTGTTCAATGTGCGGTGCCTTGCAGAAACTTCTCCCTGTGCTATGCCTGCCCTCTGCCAGGACTGTGTTCAATGTGCGGTGCCTTGCAGAAACCTCTTCCTGTGCTATACTTGCCCTCTGCCTGCCCTCTGCCTCTGCTGCGCCTGCCCTGCGTCCAGTGTGCGGCGGGCCTTATACATGCCTTTCGATTAGACCATTAGAACATTGGCAATAAATACGAGTTATAACATGACTGAAAATGTAAATAATGTATTCAGCGGCCTCCTATCAATCAATATATCGAATACAATTTTTTGATCATTTTCCATGGGATTTACTTCTCCATGAAATATGTTAAAACTTTGCTATCAGGATTACTACGAGCCTCATCACTATCAAACATTAAGTAAGTGAAACTATCCACAAGTTATTACTCTCACTACATTTAAGATTTTTTTTCATCATTACTGGGCGTTTTCGCCTCTGCAAGTCATCTGACACAATCTCTTCCATTCATGTCAATCTCTCCAAGCTTCTCCCTCTGCCACGTGTCTCCAGAACACTCATATAGTCTTGGTCCACCCTTTTAGTATGTGGTCTTCCAATAGGTCTTCTACCCGTTTCCTTACTCTGTAGGATTCCCTCGGCGTTTGTTGCGTCCCGCAGACGTGGGGTGGTGAGTCGCAGATGTGGGATGCAACTGTGGGTAATTATATGTGTAGTACGGTTCGTTTCTCATTTACCAGAGTGTTTCAAGTGTGTTTTATTTAATGTTCCGTGTTATATTGTTATTTTGGAATAGTGTGGATAAAAATACTAACTTGATCGACCAACTATTCCTGAGGTATCTTTCCATATGTTGTCCTTCACACGTAGGTCCCGGTACACTGGCGAAGATATATAAAAAATTGATGGGTGCTTTTCCACCCCTACAATTAAATTTTCGTCCTCTTCTACGGAGAAATCTTGGACAATTTTCAAAACCAGGCCAATCAAACATAAAACTGTGACACGGACTGAGGACCCCCTCTTAGTATTTAAATACCCCTAAATCGTAAGCACCACCTAAATTATTATAACTGTAAGCGTAGACCGATCGGGATCTAAGATTTCCTCGAATAGCACAGTTATTTTGAACCACTTTTTCTTTCAAGTATTGGTTATAAACAACTTCTATTTATTTCCTCTGTTGGCAGGCAATTATGTTAACACTAAATATAACTCTAATAAAACACACGCTTGCTTGGTGGTGCTCTCAAAGCAGTGTGGACGCAGACGCAATATAGAGACGCTGGACGCGTACTCTGGTCGCCAGTCGCAGACGCCTCGAAGGAACTGGCCACGTGACAAACTATGTAAAAAGGGGACAGCCAGACTGGGCGAGCGAGCGAGCGACTAAAATATAAAATAGAACACATTTGTTGTAATGAGAGGTGGCCAGACTGGAGCGAGCGACTGAGCGCGCACGCTAAACCAGGTACAGTCTAGTTTACAGGCGCTAGGCAATATTATTGTATGTTGGTTCATTGAGTGCTAGGAAAACTTCTCCTTTTGACATTTTTATTAATATCGATAGGTTTAGCACACTTGCTACTAACGGCCTAATTTAATTGGTATGATCATAAACCATACCTATATGTATATATATTTATATATATATATTTATATATACATATATATACATGTATATATATATATATATATTTATNTACATGTATATATATTTATATATATGTATATATATAAATATATATATGTATATTTATATATATACATATATATTTATATATATATTTATATATACATATATATATTTATATATACATATATATATTTATATATACGTATATATATTTATATATATATACGTATATATATTTATATATATATATACATGTATATTTATTTATATATACATGTATATATATATTTATATATATGTATATATATATTTATATATACATATATATATTTATAAATATATGTATATATATTTATATATATATATTTATATATATATATTTATATATATATATTTATATATATACATGTATATATATTTGTGTGTATAAAACTGATATGTTAAAATACTTCAATATTATCAAAGTAGGCCTTTAGGAATAAGAATCGCCATTAGCATGGAGAGAGGATGAGAAAGCCACAACAATATATCACTTGTCAAAAACTACCCTCAGTTTACTGAGCCAAGATTCGGAGCCTCCTCGTTAAAAACTAACGAGAGCTATCTGATAATCACGCGCTCGCTCGCTCGATTGTCAGTCTGGCCGAACCCTAAGCGTATCTTCTAATGGTATTACCTTGACGATATCACCAGTGTTTTCATTCCTTAAACTATTTCTCCTTGTAACATTTTCAATACCTCTCCGAGACATCCTCTCTGCAACCTGCAATCTAGGTAAATCTCTCCTTTTTCATGTCCAAGTTTAATACATACGACATAGGTACGTCAATATTGGTAATAATAAGCCTCAAATAGCAAATTTTTTACTTCTTTTACTGTGTTTCATCGACAAATTATATCCTTAACGTTGTGATAGAACTGTCAACTCTTTTATATCCTTTGTCCTATTTCCTCTTGAATCTTACCGTTTGTGGTAATCTTACTTCCTAGATAACAAAAATATTCCACCCTTTCAAGTTATTTTCCGTTAATTGTCACTTTCTTGGTTGAGTTTGAGTTTCTAGCCACCTTCATTGTCTTCCTCTTTTCCAAGTTTAGGTCCAATCTACATCTTTCCATCGCTCCTCTAAGTCCTCTTCAGTTTTCTACCACGCCATATGACGTCTGGATATGCCATCACCTTCAATTCCCCTTGGATTATGTGACCCTGCACTTCAGCAAGTATTTAATCCATTACAATGTTAAATAAAATTGGTGATTAAAAGTTTCCCTGCCTCAATCCCCTTTCTGTTTGAAATCAGTCAGTGTGTTTATCTTATATTCTTACACAATTTTTACACTTATCATAGATGTTCCTTATTTGCTCTACAATCCCTTCACCAACTCCCCTTTTACTTAAACCCAACCATATACTTTATCTTAGTACCTTTTCATAAGACATTTATGTAATTGAAGTCAATCATGATAGCTTTACCATAACCCATCTTTTCTCAGTGAATATCTCATCATAAAAATTAAGTCAACTGTAGATCTTACTTTTTTTTTACCACCACGTCGTACTACCCAATCGCTTATGTACTAATTAGGCTAGTGTGTTAAGGATGAGGAAGATTAAATTTACAGGAAGTGTACCCGAATTTGCTTAGAAAGAAAATATGAAACAATTTAGCAAAAACTACCCTCAGTACACCCTACCATGATCGAACCACGATCACCCCGTCATAGGCAGTCTAGTATATTGAGAGAGTAGCGACCTAGACCATGCGGCCACCAAAACAAGTTTTTTGTTTTCTTTGTTGAAAGCCGTATTGTTATTCCCTTGCTGTTTCCTATCCTATATTACTTGTTTAACTTTTTGTAGAAGAAGATTTTCCTATATTTTCAGACAGTGTAACAGAAATTTAATGCTCCTGTAATTTTAAAATTTAGACTTGCTCCCGTTTTACTTTCTCCTGACCACTGGGAGAGAGAAGTATTACGATCGTTAAGCCAATTGAACTCGAGATTTTGATAAAAGTCGACGTTTCTTGACCGCTTAAAGTCGGATAGTGGCTTTCACGAGGCCGTCTGTCTGTGTGTCTGTCGGTATCTCGGCCTAGAACCTAAACCATTTTACCGGTCGGGCTGAAACTTGGTATCTAGGGTTTTAATTAGGTTCCCCCGAGGAATTTTTGCATTTAGTTAGCTAACCCTAAAATTGAGGATAGTTTACTGAAGGGCTAAAAGAGAAAAAAAAATATTTTCTCTTAAACTGCTCGAATGATTTTGATTAAATTATTTTTATAGGTATTGTTTAACATTATAAATAAAATGGCTACTATCAATTTATCATTAAAATAAATTTAAGGGTACTTTATATCAGCATAGATTTCCAATTCTGATCATTTCCCCGCAATTATTTGAGATACGAAATAACTTATTGTTGTTAAGTTGTAGTGCTATTTAAAAAAATAATATTTTATTTGGAATATACTTGTATAAAACCAATATTTTCTTAGCTACAAGCCAATTTTTTGTTTTATATAGAGCTCTTTGACAGTTGAAATTGTTTGTGGTGCTATTTGGTGAACAGAAATGTTTCTATTTTATCAATATTTCTGTAAAAGTGTATATTATTCTATTTATTTTCTTTGGTGGAGTGTTTTTGCAACAATGTATATGATTTAGTTTCACAAATCTTGAGTAAATGTCTCTACATAAAGATAAAAGAGAGAGAAAGTACAATTTATTTATATAACTTATTGGCATAATAATCCCTTTTCTGCAATTCTCTTGTATCTTCCTTTCCTTCCATACCACTCGCATCGATCAGTACTACCACTGCATTTCCATTGCTACTGCTGCTTTTATCATCTCAACCACCAATTCGTCTATTCCTGGTGATTTACTATTAGGTAGCTCTCTCACTGTTATCTCTAAGTCTCACATATCAAATTCTTATGCATCTTATTCTATAGCTACTGTTTTCCCATCCCTCGGCTGCTATTTATTTCTGTTCCTTCCAATAAATCCTTAAAATATTCTTTCCTTGCTATCATTACCTCCTCTTCTCTTCAATGAACTTCTCCAGATACACCCAATACTTTAGTGAGCATTTCTCTGGGTTTTGTTTGGTTTATAACCACCCCATAAAATATTATCTTGTTTCCTTTGTAGTTATCCTTTAGTATCTCCGAAAACTCTTCCTAAGAGTTCTCTTTCGCAAATATAATCATTTTCCCCACTGCTTTAGTAAACGTTTCTATTTCCCCCCCCTTGTTTTGTCTTGAAACCTCAATCTCAACGCTTTGTTTTTCCTTTTTATGGCCTCTGCTATACACCTATTTTAAAATGGTGTTTCCTTTTCCTTTCTATTGATTGGTGTTCTTCCTCACGTCCTTTCTGCTGCTTCTACTATTTTTGATCTAAATCCTCTCCATTCATCTTCTATCATCCTTACTTCATCTTTAGGCAAATTAATCTTTACTGTGTCCTGGAATGCTTCTCTAACCTATCTGGCAACTTCAAATACTTGATTGTAGGAATTTTACTGGTCACTGTTTTGCCTAGTTGGAGTTTCTTGAAATCTGCTACAACCAATATGGGATATCCTAAATTTACACTTGATATCATCAAATGTTTGTTAATTTAGGATGAAGACATTTGGAGATCATTATGTAATCCATAAGACTTCTTTACTGATCGTTCCATCTATAATGGGTGAATTTGTGGCCAGGTGTCACATTAAAACCAAGGAGTCCCTCAAACACAGGTCCAACAGGTTTTCACCTTCCTTATTCCTTGGTCTGATTACATGGCTACCCCTGATCTATTTGTACCCTTTCAGGTCTATTCTAATCTAAACGCTTAGGTACCCAATTAGGACGGTTTTAAGCCTTAATTTATATCTCCAGATCCTGCATGAATTTCTCTTTTTCTCTTCATCTATGCAACCAGTCTGGGGGTATACACCTGAATGGAGTTTGTTACCTCCCCATCAAAAACTATTGACAGTTTTACTATTATTCCATTTAAATATCTGGCATCGATGATCTTTCCTGCCAGCCTTCCATCTAACACAATTCTTACTCCATTACGTCCCTTGTCAGGATCTCCTTAACAGCATAATCTGTATCCCTGTCCTATTTCCTTGTTTCTATTTCCTTCCTATTTTGTTTCGCATAGTTCCACTATGTTTAATTTCCTTTCCATCATAATTGCTACAACTTCTTTTTCTTTTCCCTTTAGTGACAGTATGTTAATTGGTAAATGTTGTTTTGTTGCAGTCTGTATTGAACAAAAACCAACACAAATATCTGGTACAAAACAGAAATAATTATGGAGATAATTAACTAGAAGTACAACGAAATACAAAAGGGACCAAACAAGGCCTTGTCCAGATTTTGTTTTTAAAAAGTGAGCTTATTAAACGAAATAAGTAAATTTATTCACTACAACCAAGCTAATTTTGAATATACAGTCATACATAGAATATAAACTGATCAAAACCTGCGCATGGACCTAAACAATACTCTTGCACACAGACACACAATTACTTTGTTGAAATTAACAACATCATAAGCTAAATAAAAATAATAATCAGACAACAAAGGAATAGTTTTACCTCCTATATTCAAACCTACTAGCTGAAATGTCATAACATTTATATTGAATGAATAAAATGTGTTCAACTTATAAAGGTGTTGATTTTTTTTTTACTTTTTAGTGCCAATATTGGCAGTGAGCCATATTACAAACTCTTCAACGCTAGAAAGTAGCTAGGACTTATAAAAATATGCATTTGAATAAAATATAAAGTACTCACTAGGAGAAAGATTGAAAACCACAATGTACCAAACTAACTCCTTTTGTGTTCTAATGTCCATCGAAATAGACTCCGAATCTGATAAAATGAACATTGGATGTGGCTCCACATCAGATTAGCTAAAAGAAGAACGCGAGCATAAGGACATAAAAAAAATTCAAGTGTATTAAATAATATGTATAAAAATCAAAAGTCTTAAAAAGCCAGTCAAATACTTTCACTATTTAAAATATTTAACATTCATTCTCTAAACATCAAAAAATAACTTCAGATACATTGAAGATTTAATTTATATTTTGTAAAACTGTCAAATAATTATTAGTATGGTTTTGTAACTCAATTGGTATGAACTAGCATCGTCAGATTATAGAAAAGGGAGAAAAATAAACTTTATACTAGGTAAAATATACATAATAAACTTACATTTAGAATGTAAAGAACTATCAATCAATAAAATTATTATATAAATGTATTCTATGCCAGAAAAATAAAAAGATAAACAACATGTGAAAATTTGTATAATAAAATAATTTGATACACAGCAATAAGTTCAGATGTATATAGCCTTTTTTTAAAATAATTTTAAGCTTCTAATATTGTATTACACAACTCATATGGATGAAAGATATTTTATGCAAAGCATCAAGTCCCAAAAATTATTTTTATTTTAAATAACAAATATTGATAACCCAACTATTTTAATATCATGTAATTTGAAAATATAATTTATACATGTCCAGTTAAAGATGCATCACATGACTTACTATAAATGAAATTTCTAATTAAATTTTAAATATATCAATGGCTTAGTTAATTATTAACTAATGAGTTTTCATCACTCTTGAGTTCTCTAATCTTAATTGTTTCCACACGATTCCAATATAAATATACTATTCGTTTTTATGTGAAAAATATCCTAAATATGGACTTTCACCTCCAAAAATGCCAAAATAGCTATATGACTGATCATTCTGAAATACATGATGGTCTGAGCTCAATGAGTGTAAATAGTAAAAACGAACCATTATGACGATAACTAACAACTAAGAATATCTGATTTTCGTCAACCGTATTTTCACGAAACATGTGATATATTCACTTTAAAAGCATAAAAGTTATTTCAATGATTACAAAATAATTCTCACATATTCAAAATTCTACGAAATAAAACGTTGAATTTATTTAAAGGCAACATTTTTGAAGAAATTCAAATATGTTTAAAAGAAATTTACGGCAAGTCAGTGTTCTACAAATTTTTAAGCTGGACTAACCCATAACAACCGTAAAATGTTTGCGACACACATTTTTTGTTTGGGTACTCGCAGAAAATGGATTACGCACTTCAACCGTTGTACGGTAAATCAAATTTTGGAAAGTATAGACTATTTTTTTAATTATGTAACTTCAAATCAGTGGCATAATTGTAGGGAAGCAGTTGAGGCTCGTGCCCTAAGCACAAAATTTAGGGCGTGATATTTTCAAGATTAAAAAATACAGATTTTATTCTTTACCGGTTGAGCCATCGTGACTTTTACAGGGTTTTTTTTTTGCCGTATTCTCTGAGTTTAATAAGATATTAAAGAAAATAATTTTATCATATGCACTGAGGATAGAAATTACCAGATTGGGTTCGAAGTATTTTCAAAATAGTGAAGGTCCTTTCATTGCCACACAAAAGAGATCAATGAAAAAAATATGGTTTAAAAGAAAGTTTGGAAATGGATATGGAGAAGAAGTTTGGCACTCGTGGCTTGTTTGTTTTTTAGAAAAAAAAGGCAGCCTTTTGTTCTGTTTTTTTTCTATTTTCTCAAACTGACAATCAGTTTTTGGTATAGCGGAAAATGAGTTCAATTACTGAAACCCCATGCTATGTATGGTTCCGGTGGTACCGGAAGGGGTTTCACGCGCAAAGGAGATGATGGACCACCCATAAAAATGTAAAGATTCATTGATAGGTAAAAGTCGCACATGGCAAATGCTGTCTAGGCGCCCCAACCCCCTTCTCACGTCCCAACACTCACATGTATCACACACAGATGCCATGCCCTCCAATTTCCATCCCAGCCTATGCTACTATGTAAAGTAGTATGAATAATAAATAATTAATCAAATAATGAAGAATCTCAAATGATTTATTTCTGACCAAATTTACTACTTCTACTTATGAATAACATAAGATAATCACAAAAATAGCAATAACTTTTTAAAATAGGTACATAGGTAATAGTTAAAATTAGTTAAAGTAAAACCGTACCAAGAACAAGCAAGAGTCATTGATCACTCATCATCTGAATATAAACTTCTCAGTATTTATTTACAAGTCCACTTTCCGTGATTTTACTGCAGCAAAATTGTGAATTAAACTGTTAAACGAAATATTATCGGGCAATTCAACATTTATGGCAAAAGAATCCATCCCTAAAAGTCTTCACTGGTTGAGTTTCATAAGTACTTCGTCACCCTTCTCAGAACTGATAAAGATCGTTCAGAACTTTCATTGGTAGAAGAAATACACACACAAAAATCCGGAGGAAAGTGTCTACATTCGGATAGGTAGCAATTAGACCTTTGCTTCGAATAGTTTTCAATATATTTCCAGGTGACTCTTCATCCAGTTTTAGTTTCTTGAGGAACTCATGGAAATGGACACCTCCTCAATGAATTCACTACCCACATCGTCGAAATATGCTTCAACAAGTTTCCTGGAACATTCTCTAATATCATTGAGGTTGCATTGAATATAATTTACTAAGAAAGACAAATCTTAAGTCGAAATTTGAATATGCAGATATTCTGCATGAAAGCTCCACAACCAGTTTATCAAGGATAAACAAAAATGTGTTAATCCTGAAATCTTCCCAGCAGTCAAAAATCAAATAATTATCTCTATTGACCTCACCACACTGCAGTATTCTCCTCTTGACTCTTTTTTCCTTTCATGTTCATACTCTTCACATCCAGATATTTTTTTCCTCACATTCATAGTAGACGATTCTATCTCGGAGCCCTTCTACATAACTTCCTATTGAACTATACATCAGGACTACGTCTTTCAAATTAGTAGTAATACCACAGTCTAGTATAAACAGTCACGAAGCTTACTAATGGTGAAAAGTGCTACCCGGCGCGACGCTAGCGCTTCAAGTGGCCTGCAAGCAGATGCATGGACCTGTCCATTAATTTGTATAGCTCTGCACTTAGAATATCAGTTTAAAACGTTATTTCTTTAGATATGTTAAATTTATTTGATAAGGAAACGTTAGTAAAAGAATTTACAAATCACTAGGAAGATAATGTACAGCATTTAATATTAGTTTAGCGTTAAATTAATTACATCACTATTAAATCCTCCAATTTAGTTCAAAATTATAAATTAATTATAATGTGTAACTCTACAAAATATAATATAGGCCTATAAACTAATGGAGATAGTAATTTTTTTATGTTTAAATGCTACATCAAAACTATTAATTGAAGTATCAAAATAGTAAAAAATGGTGCATAAGGGCGAAAAAGAAAATACACACTGATGATAAGATGAATTTTAATTTGATTAACTTATTTACTTTACATAAAATATGTTGTAACGTGAGCTAATTTAAATACATAACAAAACTTAAACAAACGTAGCAAACTTTAAGAGCAATAAAATTTAATTGAAAATCAAATTTTAGTTCTGTGTACAGTCATTATCACACTTTTCTTAAAGTCAGGAACCCAAATGTTAAGTATTTTTTGTCTTTTCTTTGCTTGGACTGAAGCATTTCGTCACTAAATTTCAGAGTGTAATATAGCCTAATCTTTACAAACATTTTAATGGGAGAAAGTTTTGTATCTTGGCAGCATTCACCTGGAAATCCAGGAACATTCATCAGTGATTTGACAAACACTGCCCCACATATATTTCTATGAGCAAACTCATCAAAATCGCATGCCAACTGATTTTCACAATTTTCCAAAAGTATAAAAATGTTATTTTTGCAAATCACTAAGCTTCCAAATTCAACACTGTTATAGTTTTTGAAATGACTATATATTTGGTTGCTTTCGTCAACTATACTGTCTTTCTCAGTTAAAAATGATTTGCATTTATCACATTTGTGGACTGCAAAAACCTTTTTTTAACTATACCCAAATACATAGCGCATGCTATCAAGCGCACTCAAATCTCTTGAGAAATCATTGTTATTAATGATTGTCTCTAATGCGAAGCTCTCATTTTCGGGCTTCAATTATGAAGAAACCCTAAGTGTGTGTGCATATTTTATGTCAAAAATCAATTATCCCCAGTCCACATTTTCACAATTGCCAGTTGTGGTGTCGTCACAGTTGAGTAACTTACTCAATGTTGCACTATTAAAGGCCGAAATAAAATTCTTCGGAATCCCCCTTTGTGCCTAATTACTGAAAAAAAAATTCCACACTATCCTGATTTATTGTTCTTGTCAAAAAATATTTGTCACTTACGCTATCTTCTAAAAGCTCATTCCCAAACATCCTGAGAGAGCTGTTGTTAATTTTCAACCCTTTAATACATTTTATTCTATTGGTGACGTCCTTATTTTGTGAATCACAAATCTTCCATGTATATACCTATTCTTCAATTCCTAAAATAATTTCAAGGTGCTTAGAAGTTTTAGTTATACAATTTCTTAAGGGTACAGGGCCATTAAAACAATAACCATTAAATATGTCGAAGCAATCCTTTATTTTTTTGGTAAAACTCAGCTGTAGCAAAAGCCGCAGACTCTATAGTGCCATAAGCGACAAGTGTTTCAATGGCGGCAGCTACTGTGTGACTTAAAACACGAGCAGCAATACAAACTTTCATCTTTGAAAATGGTGGTAAGTAAACAGACTTTTTTGTTAGTTTTGGAGCCAATTTGTACTTTCTATTGATGTCACTTAAATACAAAGTTAAAATGTATTTCCAAGAAACTATTCCAGTCCCTGGATTTTCCAACTTATGTTCAATGTTGTATTTAGCTAAGTTATTTCTAACGCTTATCACGTGGCACGTGAGGTGTGTCATAAAATAAATCAATTTTGTCAGCATCATGAATCAAATAAGGCTTTTCCTTTGTAATTACAATATCCTTCCTCCATTCCACGAAATTAGATCCTAGATCTGTAACACAGGGTTTTACTGCTAATCCTACTTATTTTAATTTGCCAACAACATCAATAAATATATTTTTCAAATCCACAGTTTTAATTTTTTCGTTATTAAAAAAATATAACAGGGGTTGTCTAATCTTAGAAGAAATTTAATTAATCTCTATAACAAGTGCACTGTTCGCAATCTTTCCTGTTCGTTTGTCACCAGAATCCTCAAATCCTAGAATATAATCAGTGGAGCTGTCATATGACAAATTGTACATTAATGACATTTCATCCATGGACACATTAACAATTTTTTCATTTTCAGACATATGCTGCACTTTTTCCTTTAACAATGTGAATGTTTTCATTTACACCACACTGGAGTCTTATGCCTTCAACATACTTTTGCAGTGTTCGCGCCGAAGGTAAGTTAAAATATCTAGACAAAAATCGATAGCCTTGTGGACTGCAAAATAACATGTTCAAGGCAAAGAGCTTAATTTTCTCATTCCATCTATTACCGCATTTTTTGTTCGAAGGCATCTTAATTTGACTCAATAGTATTTTGAGGGCTTTCTTTTTCAAGTATTTCGATAATATACGTAATGCGATTTCTTTCAGTAGCAACACTATATTTTTTATCTTATTTTATTTTGCCCATGACATTAAAATGGCAAGAACATACCTTAAGTTCTTTACATTTTTTCCGTAATCTATAAATTTCTGCACTTTTCTTTTTACAAGATTTTTTTGTAATTTACAATAACTTTCTTCAATTGTTGTATTTAATTTACGTCTCGGCTTGTCGAAGTGTCTGGAACATTTGTTGAATTTTTTTCATTTACTGCTACTTTATCACCCATATTAAGGAAAGTTTCCATAGAAGTAGAACTAACTCAATTTTTATTTGGGGTCGATTCATTACGTTTAGTTAGTAATTTCCGTTTCAATGTCACGCTTGCGGCTTTATTTGGAACATCAATGAAAGTTGGAATCACATTTCATATTAATTTATTTTTCTTCTCATTCATAAACTGTGAATCTTCAAAATGAAATGCATAAAGCTTGATGTTATTATGCAAATATCGCACGTCTTTCTTGAATAAAGCATCCCGTCGGCTGTTGAATAACCATTTTATGCTTCTTTCACTGTCTTTAGGAAATCTAGAAAATGAAATATCAGGTTTCTTTTTCTTATTGTTACTACAATTTATAGCACTGCACACATCGCTTCTCTTTGTAGCCATTATAATCATATTAATTAACTTATCCACTTCTCAAATACATCTTGTTACGAACGACTAACGATCAACACAGTGAATACACTACTAATGGAATGTTTGTTGGCAGAAGAGTGGTGATTGTTGGCCGCTAGAAGCGCTGTCATCGCACTGGTTGCAAATATTTGCCTGGAGCTTCGTGACTGTGTATACTAGACTGTGGTAATATTGTGAAGACTCTTGCTCACTTTGTCACACCGTTCTAGAATATTTGTCCAAACTTTTGCTAATATTTCGGTCTCCAACTTAACAAAGCTAGCACACAAACCTTCATCCTCAGCTCGTGTTTCCGGTTTTCGCATGGGTTATTGGCAATTTTTGTTGCAGCTGAAAGAAAAGTGTGGTATAATGCCGTCAGTGCTCTGCATGCATTATGTCTTGCAGACAATCATGTTGTTGACAAAGGCTTTGGCAGCAGTTTGATGTCAGCATTACTTGTTTTAATTTCACCTTGAAGAATTTCCCATCTGCTTGTTGACTCACTGAAGAGTGAGCATACCGTCCATTGTATTCTAAAGATTTTATGAAAATGGTAAAATTCAAAAATTCAATTACTCCCAACATGTTCCCCACTAAACCAAGCGTCCCTGAGCAATTACCCAGTTTGCCCCCTTATCGATAGTGTTTAACTCAATGGAAGTAAATGGAAATAAATCTTTTAGATAACAGAGGAATCATTGACAAAGAACTTCAAAATCAAATTGTAACAGAAAAACAAATATGGTGAGATGTTCACCACAGAATTCTCCATTATAGTGAATGTAAAGCAACTCAGAACCTTGGATTGCGTGGCCACAGGGAATCGCTTAGGAAGAGGAAAGCAGTATTGGAAATTCCCTTGGATTGATAAAGTTTTTGGCAAACTTTGTTCCTGTCATGAAAGAACATCACAGTAATGTGAAAACACACCTTGATACAACATTATATTTATCTTATCTAGTGCAAAATGAATTATTTATTCAGCCGATGACTTGTACTGTTCACCATAAATTGTTATGGAGAATCCATAAAGCAAAATATTTTGGCCTCATGTTTGATTATACTCCAGATCAAGCACGTTGAGATAAAATGGCAAAACATTTCGTTATGTTAATACTGATTTTCAGAAGAAAACAATTCATGTAAAAGAGTATTTCCTTAGATTTATCCAATTAAAACAAAAGTATGCTGAAAACCCCGTGGAAGTGATTTTAGAACAACAGGGGAAAAAAATATAAAATGACTGTTGATCTCAGTGCTGTGACAATGCGGCAATTATCGCTGAATATAAAAGTGGTATTCAACAAATTATTATTGAAAAATATAATAAATGTCACCTCCTGTGCGGGCCTAAAGTGTCAGTATGATTTACGGGCAAGGATGGGGATGGTGGCAAAATAGATGTGTGGGTGTGGGTGGGGCACCATGCACTACTACAAAATGTGATATTATAAAGACGTTACCAAAGGATATAAAGACTTTGACTTAGGATCTCAAGAAATAACTGGTTTGGTAAGAAATGCTTAACCGATGGCCTGACTGACACCCTTTGTGGTCCCTCACGGATTCAAACCCCGCTAACCTGGGCACAACGCTTACCCTCCAGCACAAATACCCGATGACCCGATTTTCTAACCCATGCAGCCCCAAAACGGGCAGAGTGACCCCTCTGAATATATATTATTTTGTCAGCCTCGATAGCTCTAAAACAGAACCATATATACTACAAATCGGCCGCATTGTTTTGAGTTGTCAGCTGTTACGTCCTAATGCTTACTAACTCATCAAAACAAGTTTAACCAGACCAGTTCGGTTGTTCACTTCTTTCGACACTATAATGCTAATTTAAACAAACACCCCAATTAGGGCAAGGCGGCTACAACTACCCCGGGGTTTTCCAAGATAGTAGAACACATTTCTAATATCTTGACTCTTCCCCAACAATTTGAAAAATCTCATTTTTACACTCTTACATGTATATTTATTTACCCTGAAGCTTCATTACTCAACTCCTGTCATAGTTTCATCTAAACTTAGCGGTAATGTCACATTAACATTGAATAAATTTGCTAAATCGGCTTTCTTGCCTCTACAATTTTTACCTTTATAAATACATAAATTGAGGTTACAATAACAAAAAACAAATTACGACACTAGAAATGATATAACCACACACAAGCAACTTGTTAAAATGCCTCTCTTCAATTCCTGCCTTGGCTTATAATACTCTAAGAAAGACAAAATATTTGACAATTTCCTTTATAGGAATGGGTTGAAGAAAATCGGAATAAGTGGGTTCAAATAGGCAGTAGAAATAATATAGTATATCTGTTATTATCTATATTAATTATTCTGACTTGTTTTCAAATATTAGTAGGCCTAAAGCCAAGTACTAGGTTCAGGGGCGTTGCACGAAATATATTTGGGAGGGGGGGGGTGAATCAGTTGTTTTCCCAACTCTAAGCATTTCGAAATTAGAAAAATTCCCAAGTAACAAAGGAGAGTACAAGAAGGGCAATGTTGAGAACGTATGGGTTGGGGGGGAGGGGGCAAGAAGGAGGTTCTTAATTATTTTTTTAATTTGGGATGATAATCAAGCCTTGAACCGAGCCTTCAGACAAATGTATTTTTTAATTTATTTATTTGCAAGGCCGTAGAGTTTGGTGGGCACATTCCCCAATTGCCGGAAGCTAGAAATAATTATAATTGATAAACAGTTCTAGAAGCTATCTGAAGTGTTTTAAATGGCAACATTACCCTCTAACTGCTGATGGCTAGGAAAAATCCTTAGTATTAAACACCTCTAGAAGCTATCTGAAGTGTTTTTTTGGCAACATAACACCATAACTGCCGAAGGCTAGGAAAAATTCTAAATATTAAACACCTCTAGAAACTATCTGAAGTGTTTTTATGACAACATAACCCCCTAACTGCCGAAGGCTAGGAAAATTTCTAGATATCAAACACTTCTAGAAACCATCTGGAGTGTTTTTTTATGGCAACATAGCCCCCTAACTGCTGAAGGCTAGAAAAAAAATTATAGATATTAAACACCTCTAGAAGCTCTCTGAAGTTTC
>CABFWO010002990.1:74929-100544 GCA_902155825.1 Timema genevievae | reverse complement strand
GTGGAGGCCTGGCATTCCTCACATTCACAAGTTGTGATTAATACACGTCTTGTCAGAGGTGAAGGAAGGGTTCGGCAATCAGATAACTCTGTGCCGGAACCGAGGATTGAACCCCGGACCCCAGCACAGAAGTCTGACACCTTACCCCTAGACAACCAGGTCACCAATTATTGTTTTAAACAATAATTAGAACTTTTCTAGGCCCTATTTGTAACGTCATATAGCTTTTACAGTTGGATGTAGTAAAAGTTAGAATTGGTTTGGTTGGGATAGGAAGTTGTGTGAGCTTAAATCGTTTAATTTCATTTACGGCCAACTCAGGTAGAAAAATAAATAAATAAATAATGTAAGCAATAGTCGCTATTTCTTGGGTGTACCCAATTATCATGGTACTCAATTGTCATATATTCCTTACACTATTCGACCACCGAAATGGGCTAGAGGAACAATTATTTGGAAAACCAGTTATTTGTAGACTACCTCTAAATAATTTTTTCTGAGGAAAAACGAACCATATTTGGAGGATTATATGAAAGAGTCTCCAGATATACATTCTGAACAATATTGTTTAAGCCTTTAATTTATATAGAAGAGTCAGCTATAAGTCAACAAACCTCAAATATTTTTATTTTTAAAATGCATTTTATATATATATATATATATATATATTATATTAAAAAACTCATCCCAGAAATCCACTTTGAACAAAATCGTTAAAGCAATGTTTTAAATATTTTAACATTTTCAAAAATTAATCACCAATAAACTACTCAAGATTTCTCGCTGAAAAACTATAGTGTTATTTATAATTTTAAAACAATCCCCCATTTTTAACAAAATTACTAAATCATTTTCGAGAAATATTAAGTTTTCAAAAATCATCCATTAGTATGTCACCCCTAATTTTAGAGCTAGAATTAAAATCACGTTATTTCCTCGACAAGCATGTATAATATTATAATACTATGCGTCTGGACTACATGATTCGTAGTCTACTAGTGGAGAGATTAGCCAGTACTAATGTACCGTTGTCCAGAGAAAACCCGAACGTACTAATCGAACATCCTTTCCGTGGAAGCTCTATCCATGTCCTGATGAGATGAGATGATGGTGATAGAGAGTATGAGGGTGTGGAACCAGTGGAAACACTTAAACCTAACTTAAGCCTAACCAACCAAACCTTGGTGACCGTCAGGGTGATTCCCCTTTTGGGAAACGTACCAGCTGGGTATCGAACTCGTGACCATTAGACTCGTAGCCAGGAGAAGTGACCACTACACCACGGGGCTGGTAACAGATAGGTATGATCATATAGGCCTAACATCAACAATCAAGTTCAAACGAAATACATCAAACCGGTTCGGTTGTAGTCCAGAGACAGATAGAGTAAGCTTTTCTATTATAATTTTTTTATTTGTTTTTATGTATATTATAAATAAAAAATAGTAGACACTTATTTTATCAACATTGTCCTTGTAAATAGACCCTAACGTTTATTGCCCATGGGAAGACGGCGATGATCAAGGGGACGGTGGCTCGCTGGGTGAAGGGCGTCGTTGCTGCCGAGGACCGAATCCAGGACACGTGACTCCTGATCCAGTTCAGGTGCTGGGCCACCGGCGTGACCCTCAGGAGTCCCTCGTGTCTCCCAACTATCACCCCCACCACCACCTCCCCCTTGCACACGACCGGGCCGCCCACGGAGCGCACGGAGGTCTCTGACGTCACACACTCTGCGTTACCTTCTCCAGGGGGGACCTGGGCCAAAAGGGGAGGGGAGTTTTCACTGTAACCAAGCTTTGTTCACTGATCTATATGATGGTTTATAGTCCCGGCGGGGATATATTAGTGTTAAAAATAGAATATGCCGCCAATAGCACATACGTATTTATTCTATGGCGTTAGGAACTTGAAAGTTCATTGCTGCACTTGCAAAATTACACCACCTATCACAATCTTGAGTTAGTTCTATCCAGTCCACCTCATTATACTATATCTCTATCTTGAGATAGTTATATCCTGTCCACATCATTATTCCCTATACCTATATTGAGCTAGTTCTATCCAGTACACATCATTACATCATATCCCTATCTTGAGCTAGTTCTATCCAGTCCACCCCATTACACCCTATTCCTATCTTTGAGCTAGTTCTATCCAGTCCACCTTATTACACCCTAGCTCTATCTTGAGCTAGTTCTATCCAGTACACCTTATTACACCCTATCTCTTTCTTGAGTTAGTTTTATCAAGACCACCTCATTAAACCCTATCCATATCAGGTATATTCTTATGGTAGTCCTTCAATCTGTGTCTATTTCTTCCCAATGGTCTTTTCCCGTTGTTTGCCAGTCAATAGCTCGAACAAGGTTCTAGATACTCCCATTCGCGCTGCACGTCCTGCCCACCTCTGTGTATGTAATGTGTATGTATTGTGATGAGTACAGGGTGTGTAACATACATGAGCTAATTCTTTTCCTCCTGCTTCAGGCTATATGCATACATTAACTATGCTAACGTAGTAGGGGTAGAGAAGGTAAAGTTTTAGAAACATGTATCCGCATTGGCGTGGAAGTGGAGTGAGAAACTATTTAGGTAAAGCACCCTCAGTACATATGACCTGGATTCTAACCCCGACCTCCCTACCAACAGAAATCCATTCCAAAACGAGAGTGACGCGTTAGACCATGCGGCCACCGATGCTGGCTTAAATTGTTAAGACAATCAATTTAGCCAAACTCATGGTTATATCATCCTCGCACATTCTACCAACTAAATTACACTTAAAGTTACTCTTAACATCTAAGGCCACAAACGTGATTGAACAAAATATCTGACATCCTATAGGGTCACGGCCTCGATCCCAGTCGAAGCTTATAACTTGTAATGTGGATGGCTTGTAGTGATAATTTAATTTAGTTATTTAATATCAATACATATCAAGTAGGTCCACATTTTTGAGTGGGTAATAAAGCTGGCTACAGATTTATGAAGCATGGGTTTTAAGGTGGGGGTGTAGGACACAGGATTAAAAGTCATTGTTTTTTGTTTTAATAGTGAAACAATATTTTTTTTCGTCAACATAAATAAAATATTGCTTCCATACAAACATAGTTGAATTTTCTTTCCGTGGTGATATCAAAAGGTCTTGAATATCTTACAGGAGCATAACAGCATTAGATGAGAAACTTTCTAAATAAAGAAAAAAAGTTGTCATTAAATTACAGGACACCCTTGAAAGATATTAAACAGCTGTCGATACCACCATCTGAAGAAAATTAAATTTATGTTTGTATAAAAGCAATATTTGATTTATTTTTACAAAAAAAAAGTATTTGCTATAAAAACTTAAAAGCACTGATCTTTACTCGCGTCCCCTGCATTCCCACCTTAAGTCCAGGAAGGACTTAAAATCAACTACTATTATTGTGTGGGCTTTATCTAACTAATCAGGCTCAAATTTTAAAGTGAGAAGGAAGAATGATTACATGTTTTGAAGCCCAGATATAAGTCCAGAAAGGACTTAAAATATGCTATTCTATGTTTGTGGGCTTTGTATACAGTTTATATACATTTATATACAGCTTTATATACATGTCGTTTTAAATAAAATATATGTAGGTACTCAACCTCACGGCCACACTTATGAGGACTTTGTATTTTCTTCCAGCAGAGCCTGCTTTTGTCCTTGGGTTTATGCCTGCCTCTAACGAACGGCAACATGAGGCGACCATACCCCACGACGAAACATTCCCTCCCGTTGTCCTTAAGGTCTCCGTTCAAGAGGGCCACCCCAACCCGCTTGTCCTTGGGGAAGGGCTCCGTTTTGAGGAGGGCCATCCCGTTACGTTCCTCGCCCCTTCCGGGTACCAGACGCTGTTCGACGGTCTTCGAAGACAGGGGATGGTCGTTGTGGATGGCGCCGACTGACACCTTAATCTTGTTTGCCTCGACGGGGTAGTCGACGCATTCCGACGCGGTCAGGGTCCAGGAGGGTGTCACTAGAACGCCGGAGCAGACCCTAGTGAAGGTAGCCTCGACGGGAACGTGGATATGGACGACGTAAGGGAACTGGGCCTCGTCAGCGAACTTTCCGTGGTACACCTCTTCCTCTATCGTGTAGGAACCCGCCGGAACGTAAAAAGGCGCAAGGCAAGAGAGGAGAGCTAAGAGATTCATATTGCTTCCGTTTCTGGTTGTCAATTATTTCTTCATTTCTGATTTTTGTTCAAGTGTTGCTTAGCAACGTTTCTTAACGTGCTTGTTAATTATTACTTTACTGCACAAAAGTTACTAATGGTCTAACAGTTGGGGTCAAACTAGCTTCGGTGGCCGCATGATTTAAGTAGCTACTCTCTCAGACTAGAATGGTGATGGGGAGATCGAGGTTAGCATCTCGGTTGGGTGTACTGAGGGCGGTTTCCCCAAATTGTTTTCCACTCTCCCTCCACACAAATGCAGGTACACTTCTTCGAAATAAAACCATTAACGTAATT
Organism: Timema genevievae; assembly: GCA_902155825.1. Taxonomy (NCBI): domain Eukaryota; kingdom Metazoa; phylum Arthropoda; class Insecta; order Phasmatodea; family Timematidae; genus Timema; species Timema genevievae. The sequence continues at coordinate 96,048 of CABFWO010002990.1, read as the reverse complement.
TTTAGCGTAATTAGTACATGGTGGAGCGGAAGAGAACTAAAACTACGGTATAAATTTTGGCACAGTTTTTAAACCAAAATCACCAGCCTCAGTGGCGTAGTTGCGTTAGCTTCATGTTGAGCTATACTGCCGTAGGATGGGTAGGTGGAGGTTCAAATCTCGGTGGGGTGAACTAGGGGTGGTTTTTCCTAAATGGTTCTCCACTCTCCCTCCACGAAAATACGGGTTCACTTCCTCTATATTCAACATTCCCCATTCCTAACCCATAAGCGTAATTAGTACTTAATCGTAGGCTATAAACCAAACGGGTAGTAAGATGCATGCTTGAAAAAAATCTTTTTCGAAAAAAATTAATTTAAATGATCCTGTTTAGTTTAATTTTCTACACTTAATAATCTCGTGAGTTTTTAAATATTTGTCACGCGTATAGGCCTACCTATGGGGGGCATTTGACCAGACACTCTTAAAATTAGGGAAGGAAAATGGAAAAAAATCTGCGATGCTTATGACAAATATTCGCGTGGATAAGAAGAGGATATACCGAGGGCGTCAAATGGAGTATTAAATATTATTATTTCATTTTTACATGGACAACATTAAGATTAACTAAACCTCTTCTTCCTCAACAACATTTATGTTGGTTTGAGGTAATTTCTATTAATCTGGAGCTATACATGCACTCAACCCTTTGGTGCTGGCTAGGGCTGCCTGTACCATCTGGTGGAGATCCCATGTACCAAGGGAGTTTAGGAGGTGAGGGGCTCCCTCGTTCTTAATTACTATATTTTTTGTTGTTTTTTGTTGTCATATTCCACCACTCTATAGCAGATGGACACAAGAACCACGTTGTTAATTACATTTCACGACAAACAAAATTTTTTGAAAGGTAGTTAAAATTTTCATATTACTACTATTATTATTAAAAGCACCGCATATTACTAACCATTCGATTTATACTCGCATACGCTAATGTGTAATAGTAGGGTGATTGTGAGATGAAATGGAGGACCTACAGTTTAACGTGGGATCCAAACCACGGTGGAGGCCTGGCATTCCACACATTCACAAGTTGTGATTAATACGTCTTGTCAGAGGTGAAGGAAGGGTTTGGCAATCAGATAAATCTATGCCGGGACCGAGTATTGAACCCCAGACACCCAGCACAGAAGTCTGACCTCTTACCCCTAGACAGCCAGGTCACCGAAATTTGCTTGGTAAATTTATTTCAGGAAATTAAAAACAAATATTTATTTTTTTCTTAGCACCGATACTATTTTATATATTATTAGTGGTATTCTATAGGTATTGATAATTTATTCTAAAAGTAACATCACCGGATCCCATTACTTGACGTATGAATATATGAAAGTAGATATGGTAGCTTTTATAGCTGACAGATAAAATATTACTCTTTCTATTAAAATTGGATTGCACCCTAGTGTGTTCCTATGAAAGGAGAGTGGTACACGATTTATGAAGCAGGTCCTAACTGAACCTCTGACCACCAATAGTAGGAGCTGGACCAAGGAATGATGCTGCTTAACATTCCAAAGCTTTGTACCTTTCGTCTATTCTTTGTTTTTGTTCCCACGTTCAGGGAAAAATCATCTTCCTTCTACTCAAATTGGCTATCAACATTTTAGTCAACCGCTTAGGTGATCGCGTGGTCTAACGCGCTACTCTTGTGTTGGACTAGACTGCTGAAGATCGGGGCTCGATCCCAGTCGGGTGCACTGAGTGTGGTTTTCCTTAGTAGTTTATAACTCTCCTTTCACGCAAATGTGGGTGCACTTCATCTCGATTAAAACCTTCCTAATCCCTAAGTCATTATCTTAATTAGTCCATAGACGTATAACCTGAACGGGTAGTAAGACGTGGTGCTAAAAAAAAGAAGTCAGTTGACTTGTGTAAGGTAGATCATGGTCTCACCACTAGATGGAACAGAATAAGGGTAAAGGTAGGTAAAGGGGGACGGGGGCTGGGCTTTGAAAAGAGGAGCTAATCCGCTTTCTTTTTTACGATCACTGGTTAGGACGTGCTGTATCTTAGAGTGTGGTAAAGAGAGACAAGAAAATGTAATAAAAGATAGAGGTGGTTTGGATANGGGTCCACAACCAACTCAAAACCTCTTCACCGCCTCCACAAACCCAATAGTCCTCCATAAATACTGATACATTCAAATTCTAGGGTCAGGCTAGATACATATCAGTGATAGAGGGAAGAAGTCGTTAAAATCCCACGAGTACGTTTTTTATGTATTTATTTTTTTCATTTTTTAAAGTGCTTTACTTAAAGTGGACTCGTAATAGCTGGGCAATTGTCTTCTTTAATATCTAAATACATGCCTATGTAATATGTCAAACTGTTCTAGAATTAAGTCTTAAGTGTATTTTGAAGAAAACTAAATTTACATTCTCTATTTGCCAGTTTTGGTTGTTAGCGGTGGCCTAAGCTGTTCAGCACGCATTATGTGAGTTTACTGGAAATATGGTGTGTGGACCATATTGCTAGTGGAAGGGGGAGGGGAAAAGTCGCACTTCATTAGCACTGGGGTTGAACTCCTGACCTATCAAGTCGAAGTCCAATAACTGTATATTTCTATTAAAATAATCGGCTTACTCCAGATTATATCTCACTAGCAGAAGTATCCGGCACAGAATTGCCTGGGATGACCATGCAAACCGCGTTTCAGCTGTTTTGATATTTTTTTTAAACATCTGAAACAGCGGCCGAGTAATCTTAAGATTCTGAAACTAGCATTTTATCACCGTGGATGAGGAGTTCATTGTTTGAATCTAGGCCACCCTTTGCTCACGATAATATGGGTGAATATCCCTTAATACACCCTTCTCATCTCTAACACTTAGATTAGATCATTAATAAATAACCTTTCTCAAAAATTATAGCGCTAATTGTTTAAAAAATATTATTTCTAACACCCCTCACCCCCATTTCCCCACATACATTGAGGGAATTTGGTTCAAATCACGGTGAATTTGAAAATATTATATTCTACTTAAACACTCTTGAGGATTATACTAACTAGTTATCAACTCGCGTGGTCACTTGGTTAAAGTCGTTAAAGGCCATTTCACACGGGCATCCGCGGTGTCCACGGGAACTTTGGACGAAATAAAGGTCTATAGACGTTCCAATTCTCACTGTAACCGAGTGTCCACGGAAATTTTTGATGCCTACAAACTTGAGTTGCTATACGTGTTCTTCAAAACGCCATTGCGCAGGCGACAACGTGCTCTTCAAAACGCCAATGCGCAGGCGACAACGTGTTCTTCAAAACGCCAATGCGCAGGCGACAACGTGCTCTTCACAACGCCAATGCGCATGCTCAGTCCAAAACGTCCTCGCGGACGCCCTACAGATTGCTCTGAAAACGTCCGTACCATGGACACCTCGGTCGTTCCGTGATACCATGGACGCCAGTGTGAATTGCCCCATTTGATAGGCTGGGAAGCGATTTTTTTTTTTTTTACAAAACGTCCACTAACAAATTCCACGGACACCGCGGATGACTGAGTGAAATGGCCTTCACTCTATCAATAGACTGGAACTGACGAGGACGGAGAGCTTGTGGTTCGAATCCCAGCCGGTGTATTAAAGGTTGTTTTTCCTAATAGATTATCCACTCTCCCTCCATTCAAAATCGGGTATATTTTCTCAATATATAAAACTTAATCATCCCTAACATATTATTGTAACTAGCACATAATGTGTAACACCCTAGTGGGTAGTAAGACGTAGTACTAAAAAATATAATCATATTACGACGTTGGGTGTTAGGAAGGAGGTAACATATTCACTCTACAAAATGTCCCCGGATAGCATGCGTAAGGGTGCCGTGAGGGGTGGATTCTTGAAGGAGTGTTCCTTGAAATGGTGATTGGGGACGGGAAGGGGAGGGGGGAGTGTTTGAAATACGGCCTCACTGCTCCCTGGTGGTGGGAAATGTGGCCTACCGGGGCCGTCCGTGCTGTCCTGGTTAAGTGTAGCGGTTGCAAGACTAGGCTGTTGTGACAGTTGTGAGCTTTCACTGAGAGGACGCGCTTAATCCCGCTCCCGCCTGGAGCTTTGCTGACGTCAGACGTTCTTAAGATGTGAGAAAGAAAGATAAGCTCTTACTTTATAAAAAAAAAACAACATGAAATACCAAAAAAAATTATATGATTTTTTTTTTAATCTTTGCGTGACCTCAGGAATTTAAATGTGTTGATATATTATAATTTAAATGTGTTCCCCAACCAGAAAAAGAAACAAGGACCCTTCCTTTCTAAACGTGACTATCGCGTTCATGTTTTATTTATTGATTAGGAAATACTCTGCTTTTTTTTCTCAATAAATTACTAAGCGATCTGATTTAACATTATCTAGATCTTTAATTTAATTCTTAATTTCTGGATATATATATCAGAACACTACTTATAAATTTACCTAGGATAGTAGGCCTACGCCTAGTCTAACTTTTATTTGAAGGGCCTTTTAGAAAAAGAATGGATACAGGGGAAATATGTGCTAAGTTCAATTTTAACTCAAATATAGGGTTAGTGCTGCCATCTGTTAGACAATCTTGAGACCTTTCCTCATCCACTTTAGATTATGGTTAAAAGAGGTTTCTGTCTTATTTAAATAAATTTAGAAAAAGTAATTGCTGGTATATTTATAGAGTTTGAGATATAAAATTTTGTTTTCCGGAAAATGTGTTCTTCACCCCTATTTCCCTTGTAACCTTTAAATAAAAACCTTTTCCGGTCATCATTGATAACATTTTATTATTTGTGTTATTGAATAGATATTGATAATATCTATAAAAAGAGGCAGCTGCAGATAACATGACTTGACGTATGAATATGTCAAAGCAATTTTAGTAACTTTTGTATTTGTCCGATATAGTCCTCCTTATCATGATTCTACTATGTAGGCATGCCAAATATAATAATATAATATTTAGCACCGCGTCTTACTACCCGTTCGGGTTATACGCTTAAGTACTAATTACTCTAATGGATTAGGATTTGGGAAGGTTTAATTTAGAGGAAGTGAATTCGTATTTGCGTGGAGGGAGAGTGGAAAACCATTTAGGAAAAACCACCCCCAGTTCACCCGACCGAGATTCGAACCTCGATCTCCCCGTCCTCGGCAGTCAAGCTCAACACGACTAGCGCGTTAGCCAACTACGCCACCGAGGCGGGTGGCATGCCAAATGTGTTAACTATTTTTTATATATTATACTACTATAAAGCCACATGGCTGACTCATTCACTCACTGAAATTAATGTCTACCCACTTCCAGAGGAGCTAGAAACTTCAAATTTGGCATACTTATAGATTCTAGCCTGTAGCCGACGGGAAAGTTCTAAAAAGTTTTAAAAATATATTTTTTACCACCGAAAAAAATCAAAATGGTGGAGCAACTTTAAAGTCGTTGTGGTATATACAATACAATACCGGTAACTTTAAGTTGTTACGTTCAAAGCAACGCTGGAACTACATTAGTTTGCATCCACTTGCAAAGCGAGTATATAATACACAACGTGTTCGGAAACTCAACGCCCAAACTCCACATATAATTTGTTTAAACCAAAAGTAATACAAAATCCTTAAACATTTACATCCGGAAAACTATGCTAATACCATTAAATTGTGTCCAAAGTTTCAGCGTACAGCGCCGGGAGGGCAAATCTGTCAAGCATGCGTGTTCAATAAGTTGCATAAGAGCTAGGTGCACGGCATTGCACGTGTAATAATGGCAAGAAATTTCTGTGATGATGCAGGACCGTTAATGATGACCCTCGGAACGTAATGCAACTTATAGATGGACTGATGTGTATCTTACTATATATATTGTGGTATGTTCTGCCGCCGTGCTCCAAGATGTCAAGTTGTGAAGGTCCGCGCTCATTGCTACTAAGCAACCTGTCGTACACGCATGCTTGCACAGCTTTGCTCTCCCAGCGATGTACGCCGAAACTTTGAAAACAATTTAATAGCACAGAATTAGCGGAGTTTGCCGGATGTAAGTGTATAGGTATTTTGTATTATTTTTTGTTAAAACAAACTATGTGTGCAGTTTGGGCGTTGAGTTTCTGAACACACTGTATATATTATATTTAATATTACTTACTATTACGACAGTGAGATTTTTTTACAAACAAAGCCCAACAATGCATGCATTTATCAATATGAAGGTTAGTTTTTGTTAGTTTGGTCAGTATTTTAATCAACCTGTCGTAGAATGGCCTTAAAACTCGTATATAATAATTATTGATACTGTTTTCTTCTAAGTTAGCATACAAACTGATTATTTTTAGTTCTGGTGAACCAAATATGCTAAACTTATTAAAATCAATCATAGTTGTAGTGGTGTTCATGCGGGCTAGGAAGGGAAATTTATTTGTGCTTGATATACGGTAGGCGACTAATCGGGGTTCAAAACCTTGCCATGTGTAGTAAAGATGTTACTTAAATAGTTTCAGCCTCATATTCCACGTAAATTAAAGAGTTATCTTTGTATAATACTCTACCCTATTATTGCTTATACCATTAGTGTGAATATTCTCAGATTTTCGATATATATATACAAAACCTACTACCCATCGAAAATTATATATGTATAATTTACTACCCATCGATAATTATATATATAATTTACTACCCATCGAAAATTATATAATTACTACCCATTGAAAATTATATATATAATTACTACCCATTGAAAATTGTATATATGTAATTACTACCTATTGAAAATTGTATATATATAGTTACTACCCATTGAAAATTGTATATATATAGTTACTACCCATTGAAAATTGTATATATATATATATAGTTACTACCCATTGAAAATTATATATATAGTTACTACCCATTGAAAATTATATATATAATTACTACATATTGAAAATTTGCTAATATATATACTAATTGTGTAAGGAAGAATAAGTTAGTATATATTATATATATCAAAAGTCTTATAAATTTAAATATTCCCAACGTTGTTCAAAGTAACATATAATTGATTTATTAAGAATATTATTTCATCCTAACAGAGAAATTATTCTCCCTCCCCCTCCCCCACAACACCCTTTCATCATTTTTTTTTTTCCAAGCGCAAACTTTCACAAACTCCGACCTGCGGTTATGAAACCGTAATACCCACTTCTAGTGAGAGTCACGATATTTATTTTTAATTACAAACCTTTTTGATGTTTCAGGAGTATTTACGTTAATATATCTTTTCAGAACATTTTTTATGTTATTATTTCTCTGTGATAAAAACCATAGCTTATTAAAAAAACACGTGAACAGAGAATTTACATCTGTAGTTTATTTCCTCTCCGTATGAATATATTTATTTATTTACCAAGCAGTGCTCTTGAAAGAGATTAATATCTTTGAGGAGTGATTCATTCATGGAGAGGAGATTTCATCAAATTCTGTTGAGGATGGATTTTTTTTTTTTATAAATATAGCTTTATGAGGTACCCGACGCCACCCGAGAGAAACTTTTTTAACTTTAATAACTGTAACACGCTTCGGTGGCCACATGGTCTAACGTGCTACTCTCGTAGTAGACTAAACTTCCGATGACGGAGAGATCAAGGTTCGAATCTTGGTCGGATGTACTGAGGATTGCTTTTTCTAAAATTGGTTTCTACTTTCCTTCGACGCAAATGCGGGTACACTTCCTATAAATAGAGCCTTCATCATCCCTAAAAACATTAGCGTAGTTAGTAAATAATCGTATAACCCGAACGGATAGTAAGACGTGGTGCTAAAAAAAATAATCTAAATCAAAATATTTTACTGAAGACTGATTTTTTTGTACACTGGAATTTTTCAAAAATTATTCCAATTCTTTTGCTATAAATGGGTACCAAGGGAGTGTTTTACTTAATAAATAGCACCATATATATATAAAACACACTAGCCGGAGGTAAACTCATTTAAGGGTATCTTACAGGGATTTTTTTTTAAATTTTGTTCCACACTATCATAATTATATGATTGTGTATACGACTAAATCGTACTATTTATTTTATTTGGGTCGTTATTGTCCACGTTATTAGATCTTGACCGATTCATCAGCCAGTTCATAAACAAACCTGTGCACAATTAGCCCGCACTTACCCTTAAACCTCAACCCTAACTCCAAGAACATTATTTCATTGGATCTTTGGGTCATTTAAAAGTTGGTCTCGACAAATCTTAGCGAATCCACCAAGGCTCACGTCTAAACTTGAATTTTATTTTTTTCGTTCTTTCCTTGCCCATTTTCTATCTCTCTCGTTCTATATGAGACGCTTGCAATGGACAGGAGATATGAGTACCCCGCTATGTCCCTCCCCCCCTTTTCATCCCCCCTACCACTCACTACCCGAAAATAAAAACTTGAGAAGGTCGAGAAAGGAGGGTGCAAGTCAAAAGTTTCATTCCTCCCCTCCTCCCTCGTTCTCTAAGAGTGACGTAAAAACGTGTAGCGAGTGAGGAAGCTGCCTGTTCCCCTGAGAAGTCATCTCGACGGACAGGGTTTTTTTTTTTTTGGAAAGAGAGGGGTAAGGGGAGCTACCAGGAAATGGAAAGGAACGGAGGGGAAAAGTGACGATCCCACAGGATTACTTCTTTGTATCCCTTTTTACCCGTTTCACCCCCACACCACTCCCTTTTTTTTCCTCAACCTTTGCACTCTACAATTTTTTTTTCTTTATTTTTGTACTCTCTCTCTTTCTCTCTCTTTCGTCTTAAGACTTAAGTTCGCCGAATGGATCTCGTCCTACGCGGCATCAGTTCACTTCATCCTCGGATTGGGTGGTCTGCCATCAGTTTAGGGGTTCTAAGGGTGAACATTTCTCCTGACGCCTTCTTTGGAGAGCTATTCTCATGTTGGACGGAAGAGCTAAAATATGGTCATCACTTGCTTGAAGAGAAGTCTCTGGATATATAGGGCTACATATATGTTTTGTATAATAATAATAATTATTAATATCTTNCATGTTTATATGGACTTTTCTTAATATTTAATGACTGGGATACACCCCTAGAATATTTGACAACAATTTAAATACACCCTGTATATATGTAAACAAACTATATATATATATATATATATATATATATACGTACATGTTCAAACCATACGCATATTATGTTATAATTATTCTAATGGGGTAGGGAGGAATGAGGAAAGAAGTGTTTTAGACGTAATATACCCCCATTTGTGGGGAAAAATAACGGAAAACCATTAAGGAAAAACCGCCTTTAAGTAGACCCGACCGGGATTTGAGTCCCAATCTCCCCGTCCTTAGCAAGCCAGTTCAATATGAGAGGGACGCCTTAAAACATTCGGCTACTGAAGCATGTAGGGACCAATATATATATTTATATGTATGTACTCCGTATACTCTGAAAGATAATAGTATTACTTTGTTGGACTACACTATGGACCTATCTTATAAGCTGGGCCATAGCGGAACCACGCCAGTTAGGCTTGCCATCTTTCAGGGTTAACGAGTGTTACAGTCTAAGTCTCTTACTAAGAGTCTTATCTGACATCTATAGAAGTTACTAGAACTACTTTCTTGTACTCTTACAAGTCATGTGGCAGGTATAGATCACGTGACTGGAAGTATAGATCTAATAAAGTTTCTAGCTGTCAAATTAGATCCTATAACTTAAGAGGTTCTCTTGCGACATTATCTAAAGCCGTCCCTTGGCAACATATCTTGAACCGCCACTGTTCGCTATCCCTGTAGATTGCCCATTCCGTTGTATTTGTGACAGTCTTTGAAAAGGTCCACCACAACTTGTAACTAAATCATCCCGATGAACATGAAGCGTCACAGAAGCTCTAAACAATTTAAGAAAAGCCGCTCAAAGGAATTAAGGAATTGGGGGTGAACTAGTTGGTTTGTTGGAGACCGACAAAGATACCGCCTGCATTGGAAGGAAGTGTGGTCACTTGCTTTTGTCTTTGGGCTCTTTTGTGATAGATTGAAACACACTCCGAAGAAACCTCCTTTTTTTTACTTTTTTTTTTTAAAAATTAGCACCACACCCGATTTTATGTTCACGTAGTCTGAGGCGTAGCTCTTCCAATAAACTGGACTACCAGCCATGGGGATATCTGGGTTCAAATCCCGTTTGGTTATACTGAGGATTGTCTCTTCTAAATTATTTTTTCTCTCTACCTCCACAAAAATGTGGGTACATTCCATCTAAATTATGCCTTAAAAATTCCTCTTTAGATTAGCAAGATGCGATTCATAATTATATTTTTTAGTATAACTTAAATTAAGTGTTTATTCTTGATCCACCTTCACCCTTTATGCGGGTTGAATCTCGGACAATCTGGAATACCAACTCACCACAAATAATTCGATACTTCCATGTTATTGATGATGTAATACATCGTGCTAGCTGATTGTAAGGGCGGGAACAGGGGGGTTGGGCCAGAACAATATATTTTCCTTTTTTTTTTACACTCCTCCATACCACCTTCCCCCCCAAAAAAGAGTGGTTAGAAGCATTAATCTCTCTTTGAGAGCAGACAAATTTCCCATCGTGAGAAATATTGTTTGAGAAATCTCACACTGTTGTTATGAAGGATTATATAACCGTGAGAAACCCGAAGGGGGAAATACTCTCTTATTTTTTTAGCACAGACTTGTGAGTTTTTTTGTGTCACCTCGTATCAGTACTCGTTTGGGTCATACGTGTATCAAATAATTACGCTAATGAGTTAGAGATGAGGAAGGTTGGATTTAAAGGAAGTGTGACTTCATTTGCGTGGACGGAGAGTAGTATACCATTTAGGGAGAAAAAAACACCCTCAGTACACCCAACCGATATTCGAAGACTGATCTCCTTGTCATCGGCAGTCTAGTCTGTTACGAGAGTGACGCCTTAGACCATGTGGCCAACGAAGTGTGTGACATGATAAATTATTTCTACGGCTTACTTAAAAAATTCTTCTAGTCGAGTTTGTTAATTTAAAAGACAATAAATATGCTCAAAATAAATTAAAGGAGATTAAGTAAGATTAGCTAATATCAATATTTATAAGTGTGAAAAATGGGCTAGCAAAATATGAGGATCGAATACACTTGAAAATATAACTTAAGAACAAATGTATTGTTTAAAGATAACTTTAAAGATTTATTGTAAAGTCTTTCTTTTAATAATTTTGTGTATAATTTTCCTAATAGATGATTTCACAGAAATGTAGGCCTAAGTTAAAAACTAACTTAAACAATGACAGCAGAGTTAAAATTTAAAGCGTCACCAGTCAAGAAGGCTAAGTTGTTGATAGGTAGAAATCACAGAAATATGTACACATTTTGAATAACCCTAGCATCAAATAAATTACCCTAATACCTTTTGTTGTCTCCCTAACCTCTTGGCCCAAAGGACTGACATGATAAAAAAAAAATTATATAGTTTTGATTTTGTCGCAAAATATAGTATTTATATATAAATAAGATGCATAGACAAGCATACCGAGGAGGCAAATAAAATTAGCTATAGACAAATATTCCTAGCTTGTATGTCCAACGTATTAAAATAAACTACTATTTATCAGTCAAATTATCATATAACCCCTCTACGTAGTAAAAGTAATAACAAGTGTGAGTATTAGTGTAAATACTTTTAAGTAATACTATCACACCGAAATCCAATTTCCTAGCATGTTCTCGGTAAAGAAGCCAACTTCAAGCCACTCCCTACTCCTCTCCCCCCTTTTCATCCTTACATCGTATTTTAGGGTGGGGGGGAACGGGGAGTAAGAAACTGCTTACAAGCCTTCGTAAAACAGTGGCGTACGTTGCTGTATAATATATTTTTTTAAATAAAACCTGGGATTAACGATAGTTTTCATTGGATTAAAAAAAACTAACTTGTGTATTATTTTAAATAGTAAAAACTTTGTGTTGAGTAGATTGACTTCTCAAAAATATATTTTCAAACCTATATAAAAATTGAGTTTAAATGTATATATATATATATATTATTTATTATATGGTCAGTAAATTAACCCACTCAGGAAAGTGTTTTATCAAAAAATACATGGCATATGTGTATTTTTTTACTAACATATGTATTAAATAGTTATTCCTACACAACTCAAATTACGATCCATTTTTTATGGATAAACAGCTTGAGTTATCATTATTTACTACAAATCATTTATAATTATGATGAATCTAGTGAAAGATTCAGCGCTTATCCACCAACATATGCCACTCTTATACTTTCTATCGATACCATAGGATTTACTTATGTAGATGGAAGTCGCTGGAATAGAAAAAGACACATCTTCACGTTTGAAATTCGAACGCCACCTGTTACCGACGTTAGAATATCACACTCACACATTTGTCCTTCCAATATCGGCCGGCTTCCTATGTATGGAGACATTACTTTGTAAAAAGAAAGAAACAAAAAAAAAAGCTAATACTATTTCACACGCAATCGACGGCACCGAATACGAAATATTAGCCTCAGTGAATTTGAATGAGGACAATTTCAAGTATTTTCCTTTACTACGGTAAAGAGCCTTATGTATCTGTACCGTCTCTATGTCCATTCGAGTGTTTATTGTTAGCGCGACTTCCTTTAATAAATTTTTGAACAATTTGACGGATTTCGACCAACATTGCTATAATCAAGCTATCAGGATACATACGGTTTATAAATATAATTATGTATATATCATCATCATCATCATCATCATCTGTTTCAAGCCTTTGGCCGGGCCAGTTTAGTAAAATGTCTCCATCTTCCTATATCCTTCCACCATTCTTACACCTTTAATTTATTCCATTCTTCTCCTCGCACTTGGTCACTTTCTGCTGCTCCTCCCATCTCTTTCTTGGACTCCATTGCGGTTATTTTCCTACAAACTTCATAGCCAGCATTTTCTTTGGTATCCTTTCTTTTTCCATTCTCATTACTCTACCATACCATCTCAGTCTTGCTTACTCTACTATCTCATATCATGTACTCTCTGTACCCCCACTCTTTTCATTTTTAATCATGTTTCTCCTCGTGGCAGCTAACATGCTCCTCACAAACTTAATTCCCATGTTCTCCACTTTCCTAGTCTCTCTTACATTCACTGTCCATGTTTCTGTTGTATGTGTGACCATAGGTACAAAGTACACTCTGTACAACACTTCCTTACACTTTAAGGGCACTTCTCTTCTCCATGGCAGGTATCTTATACACCTATTCAACAACTCTCCCTGCTTTCCTCTTTTTATTACATCCTCTCTACTTTCACCTTTCGTCTCAATTACGCTTCCAAGATATTTTGAGTTCTGAACTTTTCTCATCTCTACTCCATCCAACGTTACTAAGGCTTATTTTCTTCCTTATCATTATCATCACTTCACACTTTGTCATGCTAAATTTCATTCCACTTCTTTCATTTCCTCACTTCATTCCTTTAGCTGTTCCTGTACTTCCTCTTCCTTCTCCCTCCATATCACCAAGTCATCTGCAAACATCATGGCTTTCATTCTTTCCTCTACAAGTTTTACTGCCACTTTGTTCATGACCATTCCCATTAACATTAAATATAGAAATGGTGAAAGGGCATTCCCCTGCTTCCCTCCAAATTTTTAATTCGGAACCACTACATTCCTCCACTCTCCGTCTTAACACAACTCCTGTTATCCTCATACATGCTTTTCACTTTTATTACAACTCCTCTTTCCAATTCGGCCTCCTTCATCACTTTCCAAAATTCTGTTCTACCCACGCTACTAGATTCCTTCTACACATCCATCATGTTTGTGTATATATATATATATATATCTTTATATGAATAATTTAATTCATACTCCACGTCATTTTAGGTCCAGGAGTGTGTATAGTTAAATTAAAACTTTATTCCATTAGTATTATAAATAAACATATCTAACAACTAGAAAAAACTATTAGATCTTCTTTCACGCTTTCAAAACGTAATCAGTGTTGACAGCAAAAATATTTTTGTATTTTCTTGAAAATTTCCAACTGTCCATTCGTAAGAAAATCGAGGTATATGTTTTTGCTTTTTGTAATCTTCGCCTCTAAATTGCATAGTAATAATAATAATAATAATAATAATAATAATAATAATAATAATAATGGTGACGCTACACAAATAGTATTTACAAGTATTTTCCGGCATTATTTGTCTTATTAAAAAAATAGTATCAATTGAAATGTAAGCGATAAACTTCCCACTAAATATAAATGTAGAACACGAAGAATTTAAAATCATCTCATTACGCTAATTTTAATTCTTAAAAAATTATATATATTTATATATATTAAATATTGAAATGTAGAATATACGCTTCCTGCTAACCATTACTGTAGCACATATAGTATTAAAACATATCCCACGGCGCTATTTATACCTTATAAACTACTATGATTAACCCTTCTCGTAGAAAATATATACTTCCTGCTAAACTTAAATGTAACACATATAGTATTTAAATCCATCTCGCGGCGTTATTTTTAATTATTAAAATTTGAATTGTAAGATATAGAAATAAAGGAAATATACATTGTTTGTCATACTTTCCAAACCATCTAGCGGCGTTGTTGATGTTATTCAAACAAATATTTTCTTTAAACTCTGAAATGTTAAAAAAAATGGCATGCCAAAATAATGGTAACACTTCTCGTATTCAAAACCATACCAATTTGGATATAAGTTACCGGGAAAGGGTAGTGTTTTTTATATTTTAATTTCTCAATACAATAATTACATGAAATGAAGAATTCGACTTATGTTTACTGATTTTGTTTAATTTTTAAGGAATCCTTTACATTTAATGTATAGTATTATATAAATGATAAAGTTTTTTTCTGTGGGGAAATGTTATTTTTTTATCATGGTTATTTAACGTGCACTTTCTGAGGCAACTGATCTTATCAGCACATGACTTACAAAATATTTTAATCCACTTTAAGTGTAAAGCGTCCAATCTCCTAGCAGTTATTTCATCACTGCAAAATGTGAAGCCCTGATTCTATCCAAAAAAAATTTCGCTGTACTTAGAATCAAACTAGGTTCTCTTATTTAAGTATGAATATGTGATTTTAACTTATCCAAGGATATTGATTTATAAATAATCATTAATGACAAAATTTATTAATTAGAAATAAATAAATGTTTGGAAATGGTAAGGTGGAAAAAATACGAGTAAAAATTATCCAGTGTACCTAATATATAATATATATAGGGTATTCCCGGGTTAAATGGCTAAACTTTGGGAAGTGGTAGTGGATAAAAAAAGAACTCAAAACTTTTTTTTTTAGATTAGCTAGTTTTTGCTTTCTTTTCAAGCAAACAGCAAAAAATTAAATAAAAACAAAATAGATATATACTAAATAAAACATTTTATTTTGTTTAAATTGAAGGCCTCCAGCCTGGAGACGAGCATTGCACCTATCAATGAGATAACGAGCGGCTGACCGACATTGTGCGTCTGTTGTTTCTTCGCACGCCTGCATCATCCTCTGTCCTAATGATTGAAGGTCATTAACAGGCCCTTCATACACTTTTTTCTTGAGAGCTCCCTACAAAAAAATCTAATGGCGTTAAATCAGGTGAACGGGCCAAGCCACAGGTCCAGCACGACTGATCCATCTTCCAGGAAAATTAATATTAATCCATCGCCGAGGACCTTTGCAATAAATACTTGTTTTTATTTGGTTTTTTTGGCTGTTGGCGCGAAAAGGAAGCGAAAACGAACAATTCTCCCAAATATATTTTGAGTTAGTTTTTATCTACTACCACTTCCTGAAGTTTAGCCATCCAATCCGGGAACACCCTGTGTATATATTATAAGCACACTTCTTTATACGATTTTAAATAAACTAGCGTTTGGTATTGATAAAGCTAAAAATGTAATCTATATTTTTAAGCTTATTATTCCCAAACACGCACTAAATTATAAATGGTTTATTATTTTTATTATATATAATATATTTTCTGAGTAAATATTTTCACTGATATTTAGTACAATATTATCTTAACTTAAATCTAGGTAGCCATCTAAATATCCAATATAGATTAAAACTTCTAATTGAAATGTTTCAAATTCCATTCCCTTTGACCTTTCAAGTTGGACAAAATCCGATGAAGAATTCCTATATATGTTATCCTTAGCTAATAATATTTTATACTAAAATGGGGAGCGTATTTAATTACATAAACTACATATATGTATCAAAGAAATAGGGACTATCCTCCAAGAATTTAATCTAGTTCGGATAGAAATAAAACTAATCACTTAAACTGCGTCGACTTCAAAGAATCCGCAACCCTCTCAAGCCAAGCCTAATTCCCTCTTTGATATTGTAGATATAGTATGTTATTTTTATCATTAAGACTAAGAGATGCGCAGAATAAAAATTAACAAAGGAGTTATAATTAAAAATATATATTTTCAGAAAAAGTATGACACAAACATTTAAATATCTCTATTAAATTATCAAAGATTTAAATTGGATTGGCCTCAAGGGAAAATAATGTTCTGTGTGGGATGCTGTCTATTTAATATTCATGAAGTGTAAAACCCCATATCGGTGCTCACGTGACTTCAGGAGCTAGGTTCACAATCGACCTCATTGCCGGTGTTTGAAAGGTCATGGCTTGAAATTGACAAGGTGAATTGTATTTATTTGCCATTAAATTTGGTTTCCAATATTATCTCCACAGTCTTATTAATAGTAATGTTAGCAGTAGACCTTTCTCCCTCCAAGTTTAAATCATTACTACACTAGTAAACTAACATAAGGTTTTTTTAAATTAGACGTTCAACCCTAAATTTAAGGGTAGTTTACTGAAGAGAAATAGAGAAAAAAATCAATTTTCTTGAGATTTGCTTAAATTAATTTGATTGAATTTTATATCTAGACACTATTTATTACTATAAATAAGATTTCAATTCTCATTTTCTCATGAAAATGACTTTGAGGGTACTTTACAGAAAGGAATTTTTCAATTTTTACTATTTCTACCTAACTATTTGAGATAGGAAATCATTGTAAAATTTTAGTACTATTAAAGATATAAATATTTTATTTAATATATGTTTTTATAAAACCAATAATTTCTGAGCTATCATAATATATATATATATACTTTTTAATTCAGGTCTTTGAAAATAAGTTGATTCTTATGTTCTTTGGTGAATAAAGTTGTTTCTCTTTTCTCACGTTTTCTATAACAGTGTCCCTAGTTCCTAATTCCATAGAGTAAGTAACAGTGTATATTATTTCATCTATGTTCTTTGCTGTAGGGTTTCTACAACAATGTATATTATTTCGTTTCACAAACATTTCGAATTTTTAGTAAATGTTTATTTTAAGATAAAAGCGAGAGATGGTCTGTGCGCCGTAACTTTTTATTTTTATTTGTGATCAAGATATATTGCAAAAAAAAACACTATTTTCAATAATAAATAATTTTCATAAAGAATAACCGTTGTTAACCTGGTTCAAGACGTCAGTCTCACAGTAGATGTAAAATGTATAAAACAGTTATGCAGTTTGGACTAGCTTCAAATAATGTATCTGCCAAATCTCGTTAAAAATGTGTCCACAAATTTGGGAGTAATCGCATCACAGACAGACCGAGAAGAACGAGTTCCTGTTTTAACTAAAGAGTTTGGCATTTAATCCAACATATCCTGTCGGAATTTGAACCGTAGTTCCCCCGTCTATGACAATTCACCCTATCAACAGTGACAACGGTGACCTGGTGGTCTAGGGGTAAGTTGTCAGACTTCTGTGCTGAGGGTCCAGGGTTCAATCCTCGGTCCCTGGCACAGATTTATCTGATTGCCAAACCCTTCCTTCACCTCTGAAAAGATGTGTATTAATCACAACTTATGAATGTGTGGAATGCCAAGCCTCCACCGTGGTTCGGATCCCACGTTAAACTGTAGGTCTTCCATTTCATCTCATAATCACCTTACCATTACACATTAGCGTAAGTGCGTATAACCCGGACGGGCAGTAAGACGCGGTGCTAATAATAATAATAATAACAGTGACGCCTATTATACTGCGCAGTGATTAAACTATGTATATCACAATTTAAAAATAGTGTGACTTGGCCGGTTATTTACCTGCAAGCTTCAAATATCCCCCCCCCATGGAGCCAGTAGCAGAAAAGTTATAAAACCTGTGACCTTCATCTGCTTTGACTTGAAAAGACGGACTGGTAATCAATCAAAGAATTAATTTAGAAGTGAGTGACGTCAAAACACCCCGCCCCCCCCCCTCTTTTTTCCCTTTCATCTCCTTTCTGCTATGTTCACAGAAGAATAATGGTGAAGAAGGAAAAGAACCTTAGGGATGAAAATATTTAGCTTACTGTTTGAAAGTCAATTTGGCAAAGTTCTTGTATCAAGGGGCATAATCTTTTTTTAAACCTGGAAGTTTATGGCAGCTCGCTCATATTTTTTTTACATAAATCAAAAGAGTTTTTTTTAATCAAAGATTAGTTGCTCTAAATTGGTCCAATAATGTAGTTAAATATTTTCAAGCAAGATTGTTGAAGATAGGCTTATACTAGAACTTTTAAAATAAATTGATATACCAAATTAGTGAGTGATTAATTCACGCCAAAAAGATATAATTGATTTTCTAATATTTTGAAAACAAAAGGATAAAACCAACACCAGTGAGCACGCGGCCTAAACGTCAAGCCCATCTACTCTGGTTTTACTGTCGCTGGTCAGTTTGGGGTGTCATCTCAGTTGGTCGTACTGAGGGTATTTTTCTCGCAGTTGTTTTCCCAATCTCCTTCCAAGAAATTGCGGGGGGGATTTCCTATAGCATCTACCTGCCTGATATCTCCCAAATTAGTCTAGTTAAATTCCCCGGACAAATATTAAGACTTGGAGTACCATAAAAACCATGGTATTAAAAAAATAGTTTATGCTATAGTCCGAGTTACAGACAGACAGACGGACGGAAATTTTAAAAAAATATTCGGGGTGGGGGGGGTCATGAAACGTTGACATTCATCAAAATATCGAGTTCGATTTTTTTGACGATCGTAATATTTTTTTTACCTGTAAGATAGCGATAAAGTAAAAACGAGCCCAAATGGGTAGTAAAGTGCGGTGCTAAAAAAAAAATTGTCTGTCATGATCATTTTTAGATATCTACTGCACATAGAGGTCTGAAATTTTAAAAATTACTAAACCTTGGGCACGAACTTTTACACCTCAAAACAGGAATTTAACAATGTTTACTAGATTTTTAAAAACTAATTAAAAACCTGTTCGGAAACAAAAGGCCACGGAAAACGCACTACTTAAAGGCACTAACCTCACATTTTCTTCCACGTACAATCATTAGATAAAAACATTTCTCCCTGTCATCACCAGGTAATTAAACCATTATCAGATAAAATATTGAAACACTATCCCAGACGAGACCATTAATTTAATTTGTTTGGTTGTCTTGTCAGGGCTAAAGCCACAATCTAAGGAATTTTAGTCAGGAGAAGATTCTGTAGTAAGAAACATTTCTTTAGCATCAGTAGTATATTCACGTTTTCTGCACTGGCGAACTTATAGGATATTTTCAGGCGATTGAGTGGAAGTTACAGGTAAACTTTTATACTATTCCCAACCCCTGAACTTAAGATATATAAAATTAGCCATTGACCACCATCCTACGATTAGACCAAATTAAAAAATGTCCAATTGGATATTAAAATCCATATTGAATTTAATATAAATTATCACCGCGCCCTACTACCGTTCGGGTTATACGCTTAAGTACTAATTACGCTAACGGTTTTAGTGATAAAGAAGGTTGTATTAAAGGAAGTGTGCTCGAATTTTCGGGGAGGGAGAGTGAAAAACCATTTTGGAAAAATAAACCTCAGTACGCCCGACCGAGATTTGAACCTCGATCTCACCGTTCTAGGCAGTGTAGCCCACTAAAAGAGTAGCACGTTAGGCCACGTGGCCACTGAAGCGGGTCGCCATTATTTTCATGACGAATATTCAAGAACCTGTTGATGTGTAGAAAAACAATTTTAATGCATCTAATCAAGGAAAAAAAGCTGTAAAAATAAATAATTAAATTCGCGTTCCCAACCGTCCTATTTAAAGCTAAAGTTCTCGTTAAAACAATAAATGTTTTTTACCACAGTCTTCGTTTTATATATCTTTTTTCAACTAAAACTAATTTACAATGGGAGTTAAATTGTTCTCACCCTCATGAGACTTCCGCCTTGTGATGTCATCCATTCCCTTGTGATCCACGGTGTAAATTCTCTCACGAGGATACTGCGCCCATCTTTGTGTGATCTTTCTCTGCGACGTATTTCAAACGCTAGCTACCGGATAACTCCCTCTTTTTTTTTTTTTAATACTGCGAGGTATTCACAGGAGTACGGTAACCTACTCCCACCCCCCTTTCCTCCCGTCTATACCCTTCCATTTTATGGGACCGCTACGCGGTGAGCTATTTCCCAAGGACATCACGAGAAATGTGAGAAATAAAAAGGACTCTCTTTTGTTTGTTTTTCCCCCACATGACTTATACCTACCCATTTGGAGATGAGCTTTTATTCCCATGGTCTTGAAAAGGATTTGAGTCATAATAATTTTAATACATAAAATAAAGACGGGCTACCACTCTCCCTTTTTACATCCCTTCATCTCCTTACTCTACCAGATATGGTGATATGGTGAGCGTAAACACTGTCCATAGTGTATTAATGTATTCCTATACGTTTTTCCTGTGCCTCACGTCTTACTACCCATCTGGACTTTCACATATTTACACTAATATTATTATTATTGTTATTATTATTATTGACCCGCCTCGGTGGTGTAGTTGGCTAACGCGCTAGTCGTGTTGAGATCGACCGCCGAGGACGGGGAGATCGAAGTTCGAATCTCGATCGGGTGAACTGGGGGTGGTTTTTCCTAAATGGTTTTCCACTCTCCCTCCACGCAAATGCGGGTTCACTTCCTCTAAATTCAACCCTCCCAATTCCTAATCCATTAGCGTAGTTAGTACTTAAGCGTATAACCCGAACGGGTAGTAAGACGCGGTGCTAAATATTATTA
>CABFWO010002990.1:56764-74668 GCA_902155825.1 Timema genevievae | reverse complement strand
CACCGCGTCTTACTACCCGTTCGGGTTATACGCACTTACGCTAATGTGTAATGGTAGGGTGATTGTGAGATGAAATGGAGGACCTACAATTTAACGTGGGATCCGAACCACGGTGGTAGGCCTGGTATTCCACACATTCAAAAGTTATGATTAATACACGTCTTGTCAGAGGTGAAGGAAGGATTTGGCATTCAGATAAATCTGTGCCGGGACCGAGGATTGAACCCCGGACACTAATACTAGTAGGAGTAAGTAAGGTAGAATTTATATCAAATTTACCAGAATCTTTGTGGAGAGAGATTGAAAAACCACCCTCACCAGCTCTTGATTTGAGTCACGATCTTACTATACCAGAAAAGGTTGACGCCTTAGACCACGTGGCTACCGATACAGGTGTTCCATACACACATTTTATTAAGGGAATAAACTAGAACACAGTTCAAATTAACACCGAAAACGCTAAAATCATCACCACACGACTAAAGAAACTAGCTCGTTGTAAGAACAGACTAAACATTCACCTGGTTTGGTGGCCACATGATCTAAGACGACACTCTTGCAGTATAATAGACTGCCGATGACACGAAGATCGGGATTCGAATCCCAGTCGGATGCACTGAGGGTGTTTTTTTATTCCTAAATAGTTATCCATTTTCCCTCAAGGCTGATTTGGGTACACTTCCTCTAAATTCAACCTTCCCTCATCACTAACTCACTAGCGTAATTAATAAATATGCGTATAACCCGAACAGGTAGTAAGACGTGGTGTCAAAAAAAAAAGCAGTCTCCTGGCCGAAAATTCACAAAATGGTCAAATTTAGGCCATGTCATAAATTGAAGCCTGTAATCTTAGTTCAGTAGAAAGGTAAGCTATATCCACACAACCAATCAAAGCCTCGTTAATTTCTCCGAGGGATTCTTACATTTTTGAACCAGACATATAAATGTTTATGTTCAAAACAAGAATATACCAACAACTTCATTTAAGGGGTAAGGAGGAGAAGGCAGATTTAGAAGTCAAACACCCACATTCGTAGAGGGAAATGATGAGATAAGATAATGTGGATGGATATCTCCCCCTCAAAATGAACTTGGCAAGGATTCGGACCTACTAGTCAATTGATGGAGAGAGAAGAAAAAAAATGCAACTCGAATATATCTTTGAACTGTAGGCCCCTAGGCCACTACATTTTTTTTATTTCAATTTGTTTTAACCCCGAGGA
The DNA here is from genome assembly GCA_902155825.1 of Timema genevievae. Classification (NCBI taxonomy): domain Eukaryota; kingdom Metazoa; phylum Arthropoda; class Insecta; order Phasmatodea; family Timematidae; genus Timema; species Timema genevievae. Next base: position 73,445 of record CABFWO010002990.1, on the reverse strand, counting down.
CAAGCTTAAATTCAAACTTATCTTATCGACATTCTGATGAGATTCTTTTATTATTATGTTTAACACATATTTTCACTATCTATATTTTGTAACCTTTCTCAAATCGCACGTTGTAAAGTTTTATTTTCTATCTATATTTTCATTTCAGACCCTGGTATCTAGTCTTCTTTATCGACTTTCCCCCCCTCCTTCCCTCTCCCTCCCTTCTCAATCGTTCCATCGACCGGGTAAAGTGAACTTATTGGAATATCGAATGATTTCGTGTCACCTCCACTTTACTTTTATCTACTCTCCAACTTGGATTTCTCCCACTCTTTTCGAATACACAAGTAGGAAAGTGTTTTAACATCCCATTTTAAGTTTTTTTTTTAGCTGAACACGTATGTAAATATAGATCTAACTTTCCTTAATTGCTAAATCCGTGTGGAGGAAATAAAACCTTTTAACTCTTTTTTATGATATAAAGTGAAAAAACCATACTTTCTATTAAGTTTTCTATTTCAAAAGGTCGAGTCATCTCGTTGGTGGATGAATGTTTAAAAAGTTTACTTTTCTTTCAAGTATAAAACGTTTCTATAAAATAGGTTTTAATTTAAATTTTATATATATATATATATTAGAAAGGTTGGGGAATTAGGTTTATATGTTTAGTGACAGTAGGTTAATTATATTTAATTTTTTATAGTAAAACCTAACTTTCTCACTATGTGCCCGTGCTCCACGTCTTAACACACGCCCGGTATATAAGAATATTTATACTAAAAGGGTATAGATAGGAAAGGTATACATTTAAAAGAAATGTACCCTAAATTGTGCCGAGGGATGTGTGAAACACTAACAAAAAATATGTCATATATTTGTGCTACTACACGGGATTGAAGCTCTGACCTCCTATATCACAAAAAATAAACAAAATGAGACTGAAGCCTTTATCTACGTGCCCACTGGTAGTAATCGTTTTTCAATTTCCCCCCCCTCCAGATCTACGAGGAAAGAAGCCTGACATTAATATTTTCAATTGAGAAATGGATGATACTATCTATTTTGTGGTTTTATCAACATATATTCATTCCTCAGAAGTACAGTCATACAAAGTAATAAAACTGTTATTGACTAACATTAAAAATGTCTTAGTTGATAGTTTTCTTAGTGAAGTGAAAATTGGGGGGTTTCGATTCTTGGCGTATAGAAAAATCAATTATTTGTTGAAGTGGGCTTTCATCTCTTCAGAGTGTGTTTTTAAATATCTTATTTAACGTGCAGGTTCTGAACTGAATGATTATATCAGCACATGACTTACATACTAGCTTAAATATAGAACAGACATAACACCCAGCACCCGGTCGTAGATTCATCACTGCGAAAGGGGAAACTCACTTTCATCAATGATAAATTGTTTGGTAATGCCTGGAATAAAACCCGGGACGCTTTCTACTGAGCTAAGTTGTCGGAAAAACTATATATATATATACTATATTTAGCTAGTTATATAGAACAGTAACTGTTTGGTTGTTTGAGAAGGAGAATACCAATTATTTTGCTTACCCCTACTATAATGAGATAAACAAAGTTAAAACAAGAGACATTATCTGTCAGGAAATATTTGTATGCCCATTGCTGAGTCTGCAATACGCGAAACACAGCGGTAAACGACATGTATGTAGCCCCACCACGGTGTAACTTCAGTAATTGAGACTCCTCAGCGGAAGAACCACCCTTGACACATTTTTTTATTCAAAGTGAGTTATTGTAATGTTTAATGGATTATTTCGATGCTGTTTTCCAGTATATTATATAATTAGCGGCATATATCTAGTGACAGAATCAAATGATAATAGTTGTAAATTATTAATATATATATAATCTGTCAGGATAGCTTGCGGGGAAGGCTAGGGACGGTGGCAAAATAGATGGCTGGGTTCGTAATTATACTTATGGTAGGGTATATTACTAGCACTGCGAGTTAATACAAAAATTGTGATGTTAAAAGATGTTACAAAACGATTTAAGAGCTTTGAACTCTGAGCTCGTGTGATAACTGGCTTGGTGAGGAATTCTCAACTACTGGCTTGACTGATTGACTCGCGACCCCCTTCCTGACTCGAACCAGGTATCCTGAGCACGACGGTTGCCCTCTAGCGCAAGTACCCGATGACATGCTGTTCTTGTCCACGTGGTCGCGATGATGGGCAGAGTAACCGCCTCAGAGTAGATTATTATTATTATTATTATTAGCACCGCGTCTTACTACCCGTTCGGGTTATACGCACTTACGCTAATGTGTAATGGTAGGGTGATTATGAGATGAAATGGAGGACCTACAGTTTAACGTGGAATCCGAACCACGGTGGAGGCCTGGCATTCCTCACATTCACAAGTTGTGATTAATACACATCTTGTCAGAGGTGAAGGAAGGGTTTGGCATTCAGATAAATCCGTGCTGGGACCGAGGATTGAACCCCGGACCCCCAGCACGGAAGTCTGACACCTTACCCCTAGACCACCAGGTCACCTCTCAGAGTAGATGTTATTCTGTCAGCCTCGATAGCTCTAAAACAGCACCCTTTATAATTCAATTCAAATCGGCCCAGTTGCCGAGCACAACGGTAACAAGTTGTTATGAGCTGTCAGCATTTTTTTACCAATGTTTACTAGCTCATCACAACAAGTTAGCCAGACCAATGCTTCCACTCACTTCGTTTCAACACCTGTTATTTTAGTTTTAAATAAACACCCCAATCTAGGGCAGGGGTATTATATAAATATGTTACCGTAACATGTTTGACCCACATAAGCGGTGGACAGGAGACCAAAAAACAAAGAAAAAATTCACTTAAGCAAATGTCTCATTTGACCTTTGTTTAGAGCTATAGTCGTGTTTATACTCAAGTAATGTGGAGTTGCTTAAAATTATAAAAAGTGCTCAAAATGTCCAACTTTGTCCTAAATGCAATGGAAAGTATTTTTTGAAATAATGGGGAATTATATGACACGATATCTGCAGGCTTCTATTCAGGCTGAAGGTGGTCATTTTTAACACTCCCTATAGTGTTAAGCAGCTTCACGTTACTGAAGTACAAACATGACTATAACTCAAAAACAAGGTTAAAGCTACACATGTTTGTTATTAACTTTTTTTCATTGTTTATGTGTCTCCTGTCCACAGATAAAGTTGGTCCTACTAGGTACGGTACATCCTCTGTGTGTTTGTGTGTATTTAAAAACGTTAAGTGACTTATTTCAAAAATAATTACAGGAGTCACCAAACTGATTATATTAATATTTTTATACATCAAAAATGTGCACAAAAATATTAAAATTCACAAGTTTTCAAAATGGCGGTGAAGTGGGGAGGGGAATTTTTAATTTTGGATTAAAATTTTAATAGGAATATATATTCTACCTAGATCCATTGAATTTACACTTAACTTATTTTTAATCTAAAGTACACTACACAATTGACAGCTGTCATTGTAAAAATTGGGTCACTACACGTTAAAGCAGCAGCCAGTTTAATTAATAAAACATGGTACCGGGATGCTTTTTCACCACGTGCTATTCAATAAAACACTAACTGGTCTCTAGACGGTTATTTAAAAATACCAGATGGCCACTTTAAATCTCCTGACATCGGCTCACGTTTTACGCTGTGGCCGTAAAAACAACAAATAAGCCTGTAGGCCAATAAAGTAGAAAAACGTGTTTTTTGGAGTTAATATTGATAACATTTTGTTATGCTATCAGTTATAGTTTACAGCTTTTGATAGCATAATATTAACAGGTAAAGCTGCAGGTTAAAGTAGAAATAGTTACTATTTTAGTTGTTAAATAGGACTATTCAATATAAAACTGGACTTTAATTATTATTTTTATCGCCCTTTCTTACTCTGTTCATGCTATACGCATATATTATAATTAATCTAATGAGGCAGGCATGAAAAAAGAAAGCCTTTTAGAGGTAATCTACCCACATTTGGGTAAGTGTCCCGACTCCCATCACTACCGCCAAACTTACCAGAGTAGCTTGATGTCTTAATTCACGTGCTCATTGAGGTGGGCTCCTTGTTTTAAAATAATAAAAAATTGCCTTCTTTATATTTAAAATATAATTTCACTATTAAAAAAACCTAAAGTATTTCAATAATTTTAAGAACGATAGCTTGAATTTAACCCGCTTCGGATGTCAAATGGTCTAAGACGTCACTCTCACAATATACTAAACTGCCGATGATTGGGAGATCGGGCTTCGAAACCAGGTCTGGTGTACTTAAGGTGTTCTTTTCCCCTTTATTTGTTAAAACCCAGCAGAAATGTAAGGATTTTTGCTGAGTGATAAAATTCCGTAGCACAACTTCCTTTCGAGGGAAAGTAAAGCCGTCGGTCGGTCCCATGTCGATTGTGACCATGTAAAAGAACCCTGGAAGGTATGTGAAATACCTTTCCCGGCAAAATTGGTAGGCTCTTTCACTCTCGCTCATATAAGTTACCATGTGCTTATATAATAAGGAGGTTCACATTAAATACTTCAAATAAATAAATGAAATAGCTCAAATCCTGAATGGTTTTTCCATTCTCCCTATGTGCAAATATGGGTACACTTACTCAAAATTAAACCTTTTTTAATCTCAGGAAATTAGCGTCATTATTTCACATTCGTAAAAACTGAACATATTTTTATAGGCATTGACAAAAAAAAGCCTATATTTTGTTTAAAAAATACTTAAATCATTTAAAGGAATAATTTTTTTTTACTGTGGTAGAAAAAATTCATTATGGCTTACTTTGACAGTTTAGGACTTATAGCAGACGTGAAGGCCAAATCGTCAGCTACTTACCTAAAACAAAAAAAAGAAAACTATCATGTAGATAAATAAATGTTAAATTATCATCTCTAATAATACATAGCTCAAAAAGACAATTACATCACTTCTAGAGAAAAAATGACAAATACAGATATATAAATTATATAATAAACTAATAAAATAAACATTTTATTTCCGTATTTTACGTTATTTCATAAACAATTTTTTGCTTTTCACCCGAAGAAAAATATTACGTTTTTATATAAATATACTTTGAACTGGCAAATGTCAACTCTAGTAGATAAAACAAATCAAGCTACCTCCTACTATAAAAAACCTATAAATAGGAAAATACAGAGAACATACTTCACGAGAAATCCTAATCCTTAGTGTGAGCTAATATGAATATTTTAATATGTGTTCAATCCTAATACTGTCGGTACAACGTTGCGGCCCCCGAGCCAATATGCGACAGAAACGTTTGGCCTTGAGACATACTAAGGTTGAAGAGATACCCCTATAATTACTATTATTATTATTATGATTTAGCACCACGTCTTAGTACCCGTTCGGGTTATACATTTAAGTACTAATTACGCTAATGGATTAAGAATCGGGAGGGTTGAATTTAGAGGAATTGAACCCACATTTGCGTGGAGGATGAGTGGAAAACCATTTAGGGAATAACCATCCCCAGTTCTTCCGAACGAGATTCAAACCTCGCTCTCCCCGTCCTCGACAGTAGAGCTCAACACGACTAGCGCGTTAGCCAACTACGCCACCGAGGCGGGTGATACCCCTAGAACATTCCACCATTGAAGCGGGTAGTATTTATCTAAATCCGGCATCATGATTCCTAAATAAACTGGCATCAGTACCGTGAATGGATTCAGTAATTCTAACATGAGTCAGACTTATGACAATAAACTTTAGCTGGGCGTTTGCAGCGATAATGGGAGTAAATACGAGAGAGGATAGTGGAGGAAGGGGGAAACTTTCCTCCCCCCCCTTTCCTTCCTACTCAGCCTCGAAGCCCTGCAAAAACACATAATATTTTGAAAACACAGCCCTTGCGACAGAGCGATAGGTTAGTCCATCGGGACCTGGCGCGCGTTTTGGGTGGCCTAGCTCACAGGCGTGTTACGTTCTGATAGCCGTAATACCCGTTCACACACACACCCTTCCTCCGAACTCGGGTGGGAGAGGGGATTTATTGATTGAACCTTAAGCTTTCATAAACCTTTCTCTTACGTCAACGGCTAGAGAAACTTGATGTATTATTTTCCAAGCTCTTAAGCTGGAAAGCTTCTTTTTTTTATTAAACTATAAAAAATATTATTTCCTAAAAGGACTTTGATTTTGAAAATGAAACGAATCAACCATGAGTGGATTATAAATGATAAAAAATATACTATATAGTACTTTATTACTTATATATTTATAACCAATAAATATAATGTTTAGAAGGTATATTTACAGGCGCGGATTCAGTGGGGTTAAAGGGTCAGTTGACCCCCTTGTGACAGTCACAAAATTAATACAAAAAAAAATGAAAGTTCAAATTTTAAAAATAAAATACAACGCAGATAAATTTTATACAATTTTTATTCTTTTTACGCGCAGACACCTCTTAAGCCGGGTCCACACATGCGTTTTTCGTCCACATTAATTCAATGTTCGGCATGACTCACGCAAGTGTGAAAAAAAATTCTTTTTCGTGTACGAATATTTGTCGTGCACAGCGAGTAACGAGCATTGTTCCTCATAGAGACGGTAGACTACCACACATCAAAGAAGACTAATAATCACCTGAGAGAAGTTCATCCACGAATACCGAATATAGAGTATGTGTGGGCAGCAGGAACGGCGGAACTGTAGGGTACTATGCCCCCTGGAAATAATTTGCCCCTCTCTGGAATAAATTCCCCCACCTCCTAAATATATTTCAAATCCTCTGATGTTATCGAATATGAAGCTGAAACATGGCCTTAAATCAAACTCCAAATTACTTCTAGATGTAATCTATTGCCAAAAATTTGCCGGACAAGACCGCTTAAAATAACTACTAGACTAGAGGCATCTAACTGACAGAAGAAGTCGCGGGAGGAAATCTCTAAATATCTTCCAAGGTCATCCAAATTTCAAAAATTTCTAGATGAGGAACACTTTAAATAGCCTATAAAAGTATCTAATTTTTAAAAAATCAAGTCAAAAACTACTCATAGCTTCAAGAGTGAGCCATTTTTCAAAAAATTGTTAAAGAAGGGTCACTCCAAATAGTTAATAAAAACTATCCGATTTAAAAAATAGAAGAGGATGACCATGGTTTAAAACATACATATTATCATATGTGAATAAGAAACTATTGAATGGCTTTAGACAGAAATCTAACATTGTAAGTAACTATGTTATTTATAATATGATTAATAAATACACTTACTCTATAGAATTAAGACTTTAACTAATAAATGAAAATATCAATAAATATCTTAAAAATATATTACGATATAAATATTTTCTATTTTTAAATAACACATAATTTTTCCCTAAGGAATTACCTTAGAATAACTCTCATTGATAGTTATGGTAGTAAGTATTATCTTTGTTCTATTACAATAAAGCTAATTTGTTTATTTTATCATTATCTACTAACACATAGCTAATATCAATGTTACATAACATACATTTGGTTCTTTGTTGTGTTGAAGGCCTGAGTCAGCCATTCAAAAGCAAACCGTTCTTAATAATATAAAAAATATGTTATTACTCTCATCCTAATTTGTGTCTAGTTACACATCAGTGTTTTGGAACTAAGCCAAAACATTGAAATAAAGATACACTTTTAAACTATAAGAAGGATTGAAACTAGAACAGTAGGAGTTGGGAGGTCGTCACGGCAGGACTAGAGAAGACTCTTGTCCCCAGTTCGAGGTAAAGTTAGACCACCGATGTAAAGGCTCGTTCCCACGGCACGTGTTTAGACGGATTCGACTCTTAGATTACATTATCACAGGTCGTGGGAACAAGGCTTAAACGTACAGAAATATTGTTGAGTTAGTGAATCTGTTAGATGCAACCAATTATAATAACTGACTACATCACATTTTGTTATATAGTATACAATAGAATTCACTATTGCTCCTGAACAACTATTTAAACACTCCCTCCGACTGACCCTCTCCACCATATTTACAACTTGCCCACATGGATTATTAAGAGAGGTAGTGACAACTTGCCCAGAAGGATTAGTAAGGGAGGTAGTGATAACTTGCCCACGTGTATTATTAAGATAGGTAGTGATAACTTGCTCACGTGGATTATTAAGAGAGGTAGTGATAACTTGCTCACGTGGATTATTAAGAGAGGTAGTGATAACTTGCTCACGTGGATTAGTAAGAGAGGTAGCGATAACTTGCTCACGTGGATTAGTAAGAGAGGTAGTGATAACTTGCTCACGTGGATTAGTAAGAGAGGTAGCGATAACTTGCTCACGTGGATTAGTAAGAGAGGTAGTGATAACTTGCTCGCGTGGATTAGTAAGAGAGGTAGCGATAACTTAATGATTACTATAACATTTTAAATTAAATTCGCAAATATAAATCAGACATATATATACATTTATATATTTTTAATATTGAAACAGTTATTTTTAGCAATATAATGCATGCATTGCAGATCTGGGTGTGAAACCCGGTCGGGTAGAACCGAAGGAGGTTTTTACTAAATGGTTTAATACTCTTTCCATGCAAATTCCGTTATACTACGTCTAATTTACAGCTCTATTCATTCCCATCATATTAATGTAATTAGTACACATTCGTATAGCTCAAACATGTAGTAAAACGCGGTGAAAATCTAAAAGGACTCATAAAAGTGTGGCCATCTCTTGCAAAACACCATTCCTTAATTGGTAACCAATATTTCTTTATTCTCCAGAGAAAACAATAACTATGAAAATGTCACTCTAAATCATTTTGATTTGAAACTTCCATCAAGGACTATTCAAACAAGGTTAACCTAATTTCCCAAAAAGTGGAGGACAGAGGGAGTTTATAGAAATACTTAACAAGTACAAACATATTTGTCATTGTGTTTACTTGGGGCGGACAAATGTTTGTCAACAGATCACCGGTAAATAGAAGGGAGAATCATTAGATAATACGTAGGTAATTATTAATGTCGGATGGGAATTTAATCGCACTGGTTTTCTAAATATTGTTCTTTTAATGGAGAGTGTCCCGAAGCCTACCTGGAAATATTTAAAGTTAATTTAAATTATAATAAATGGTTCGGTTCACTGGAAGTATAAACTTGCAAAATATGTGAAACTAAATCATACTTTTGCAGAAACATATTGAGAAAAATATTTTTACTGATTGCAAATTTTACAAATAAACTAATTAAAAACTTTAATTTTCCGTACAAATGGTGTTCTTATTAAAACATTTTATAAGCATTTATATTTCAAAATTATAATACCCATGTTAAACAATAATATGTCTCCTTTATGTTTATTTGAACCAAGGTCCCTTTTACATTTTTGGCAATTTATTAAAATTTAAACATAGAGAATTACTTTATTCGTACCCTATATTTGAGGAGAACACCAATTTCAATGTACTATTAATTGTATCGTAATACCTGTATTAATAATTTTTCAATTTTTTTATAGCGGACTTCTTATTTTTTTTAAATAACCAAACAGAATCCGACCTTGATCAGAGAATGTTAAATAAATCATATAGAAAGGGTTATTTGACCTTTTTTCCCCGTGCAGTGAGTGTACTGGGTCCATCTCCTCCTATTCGATGTTCGGCTGGTTCTGGTCTTCAGATGTTGACGACACCACCCTCTCTCTCTCTCTCTCTCTCTCTCTCTCTCTCTCTCTCTCTCTCTCTCTCTCTCCCTCCCTCCTCTTGCCCCTCGCTCAACAAACTACCGCCACTAGCGCGCCTGGAGATACGGAGGGAAACTAGCTATTTCCACTGACTCAGAGGAGAAATATTTTACACTTAACATAATCTCTCTTGTTTTAATAATATTTTAACTGTTGTGTTTAGTGTTCATTTTATAAAAAAAATAACAATAATAATAAATGTTTCAGTGCACCAGCACATGCTTTCTCTCTCTCTCTCTCTCTCTCTCTTATCTGTATGAAATAACATACACTGTTACAGAAACATTTAGAAAAGATGAACATGCCTTTTCACAAAAAAGCCTAACAATCAATTTCACATTTTCATAGCATCCTATATATATATATATGCATTAGCTCAGAAACTATTGATTTTATAAAAATATATTTCAAATAAATAGTTTTATATTTAGGAAAAATACATCTTTAAGGAATACCATTTTATTTTTAATGTTAAACCATGGCTGAATAAAAAAATTAATCAAAATTGTTACAACAAATTTAGAGAAAATATATGTTTAATTAATTATCTTTTTACCACTCAGTAAGCTACCTTTAATTTTAGGGTTGGATACCTAATTCCAAAAACTCTTCGGGGGGACTTTATGGAAACAAAATTTTAGGCCGATCGGTAAAACTGTTTCTACTTTAGTGCAAGAAACAAACGTCACTGCATATGACTAATTTTAGATTTCATGGTGTAAAGAAACTTTCTCGATTTCGATTTTTTTGACGATCACAATATTTATCGCTCCAAGAGGTCAATAAAGAAGTAAAAACACGAATTACAATCAAACTTAAACACTACAGAATATACTAACACTAAGCATTCAAGCCAAACACGCGTTATTCGTATGCCACGATGAATCCATACACATATATTTTAGGTCCCCGCAACTAGGTTCGAACAAAGGACTTCTATACATGTATTAATCCTTTATAACCCCTCATACACGTGGTAAGCACGACTCCCACCTTTTGTCAAAATGATTGACTACCGGATTAATCCCTCGGTCAATAGATTTGACACAGCCTGTCACCAGCAAATGGGGTGATACACCACCTTTGAATTTTGCCTGCTTTTAATTCCGGATTGGGTTCAAATATGGACGCTAGTCTCGCATTAATAAATTGGGCTGGAGGGAAACTTGTGTATCAAAAAACTCTTTTTAAGGCAAAGAAATAATATTACTTCGGTGGACTCTTTCTAATTTAATTGTCTACATAAAAGAGTTATTTAGCATTGGCATCTTTTCATTTTTAAAAGTTTCAGTTCAAATAACACTTTGTTTGTGACAGATATTCAAGAAATGTTTTATATATACAATGTAAAATAAAATTAAAACTAAACTTCTCTTCTAAAGCAACCTTTTATTTATTTTGCCTAAAAATAGTTTTAATACATACGTTTAAATTTGTTTCCAAATTTTTTAAACCACACTTTTTTTGTGTGGTTTTTTAATCGATACATTTAATACAAGTGTCATAAAAGAGTTAACATAATCTTTTGTGGATTAAAAGGCTAATTATTTTTAGCACCCCGTATTAAAAACCGTTCGTGTTACACTCTTATGTACCAATAACACTATTGATTTTAGGGATTAGGAAGGTTAAATTAATATGAAGTGCACCCAAACTTGTGTGGAGGAAAAATAGAAAACCCATTTAGATAAAACCATTTTCAATACACCCGATGGAGATTCGAACCTTGATCACCCCTTCATCGTTGGTCATATATATTGCGAGGTTGACGCCTTAGCACATGTGGTCACCGAAGCAAGTATAAGGTTAATCAAAGAGATACATCAGACCTAGCTTTGAGAGAGAATGGAAAACCACTTTCATCTGGTGAGGGGGAAGGGGGGTGGACGTGGACTCCGCATAAAGCACTTGACTGGGATTCAAACTCAAGCTCTAGTTTCTCATGTCAAAGCCAGACTCACAAGTTGTTGCTAATCCAAATCCTGGCTTTATTGCTTTGTCTTTATTCTTGTTATATTAGGAGTCTGAATACAACAACAAAACAATAAAATACCCCTACCTTAATCGACAGTCATACAATATTAACAGAGTTGGGTGATAACTATTAAAAGAAGAAACTAAAACGAAATTTATAAACCTTGATAGTAAAGCTGTGGCAAACCGTTTTAATTTAGTTGGATAATTAATTTTATGGTAGGGTTAGGTTCTAATTAAATTTGTGCTCTCATTTAAATTGTTCGAATAACTATGCTTTGGGCTCCCTGGAGAATTTAATTCCATGTTATAAACTAAAATACCAAAGTTTTAATATTAAACTGTCAAATATGGACGAACGTAAAGTACAGAGGATTCTGACTCGGTAGGCTGTAGTTTTATACCAACTGGGTGCACAACGTATTTTTGTTTTTATCTTACATTCAATATTTTATTGGTATATATTTAATGTTTTTAGCACTGAGCCTTACTACCTGTTCAGGTTTTCTTATATTTACTAACTACTCTGATGTGTTAAGGATTAGGAACGTTGAATTTCAAAAAAAGTGTACCCTCATTTGTGTTGAATGAGTGTAGAAAACCATTTAGGGAAAATCACCTCAGTACAACCGACTGGCATTCGAACCCAGATCTCCTCGTTTAAGGCATGTGAGAGGAGCTCTTTAGACCATGCGGCTTCTATAAAGCTTAATATCCTCCTGTTAACTTAGATTAGATTCAGAAACTCGTGCAACAACACACTATGTAACATGAGTTTTACCATTAAGTGCACTTTCTTGTTTGGTACAGTCACGGGGCTTGTAGTTTTTTTAGCACCGCGTCTTACTACCTGTTCTGATCATACGCTTATGTACTAATTACGCTAATGGTTTTAGGAATTAAGAAGGTTATATTCTGAGGAAGCGTACCCGAATTTGCGTGGAGGAAGAGTGGAAAACCAGTTTGGAAAAACCACCCTCAGTACACCCTACCGAGATTCGAACCTTGATCGCTTCATCATCGGGAGTCCTGTATAGTAAGTTTCACCTGTATTGTCAGAGGCTGGAAATTCAGCCAGCGTTTCCAAGGTATGACCATTCTCAAACCATTTAATCCCATTGGTTTTTCAATCTCCTCTCCAGGCTAATACAAGCTCACTTGATCATTACTACTTCACTCCTCCTTACCCCTTAGATTAAAAAGTCATCGACAAATTTAAACGTTATAGTTTGAAAAAATTCTCGTTAAAAAATAGATTCTAAGAAAACTTAAAATAAAACCATCTGTTTCGGTGGCCGCATGGTCTAAAGCGATACTCTCACCATAGACTAGACTACCTAAGACGGGGAGATTGGGCTTCGAATACCTAGGAGATGTACTGGAGACGGATTTACCTAGATGGTTTTCTACTATCCCTCTTCACAATTGCGGGTATACTTCTTCGAAAGTCAACCTTCCTAATCCTAAAACATATTAGTGCGATTAGTAAATAGGCGTGTGATCCTAAAAGGGTAGTAAGACGCAGTGCTAAAAGAAACCCTGTCTTAGGCTGTTGTTGTCCTTCTGGATTCTCTTTGTTCTCCCTGCAATCCCGCACTCCTCCTTCCTCATCCACTATCTCTTCTGACAACAACTAACTCTCTGTGTGACAGTCTTTGATGACTGACTTCATTTGACAGAAAACCGAAATATATGTACATTAATTAGGAAAGTAGTTCCTTGGTACAGTTCGATCCCGGACAAACTATACCTGTCGTCATCTGGAGGCCTAGGATTACCAGATCAACTATTTCAACTGTCCGCGTAAAAAAGTTTGCTGGGTCCAGCTAAAAACGGTGTATTTTTTAAATATAATTTGAAGTTAAAGAGGTTTTTATTTAAATACGTCGACCAATTTTGTATGATGACGGGAACCATTTCTTAATAGCATCCATACATTCACCAACTAGTTTAAATTATGTGTAAATATTTTTAGATCTTAAAAATTAAATATTTCTTACTTACTCTATTGTATTAGTAACTCGAAAGTAAATTGCAGCTTTTACAAAAGACACCACTTATCCATATCTTGAGCTAGTTTTATCCAGTCCACCTCATTATACCCTATCTCTATCTTAAGCTTGTTCCATCCAGTTCACCTCATTACACCCTATCTCCTTGAGCTAGTTCTATCCAGTCCACCTTATTACACCCTACCTATTTTAGGTCCCTTCTAATGTTATCCTCCCATCTGCGTCTAGGACTTCCTAATAGTCTCTTCCCATTTGGTTTGCCAGTCAATACTTTGAACGCGATTCTATTTACTCCCATTCGCGCTGCATGTCTTGCCCACCGTAAACTGAGATAGTTTTTTTAGAACTGCATTTTAATACCTGTTCAGGCTATACGCATATTTACTAATTACGCTAATGAATTAGGAATGAGGAAGGATGAATTTTAGGGGGATATGTATCCACATTTGCGTGGAAAAAACATTTATGGAAAACCGTTCTCAGTAGAGCCTACTGAAACTTAAGCTCGGAAATCCCTGTTATCGACAGTCTAGTCTATTTCGGGTGTGACGCCTTAGATCATGCGGCCACCGAAGCAGGTCCTCTAAAGTTGACTAATCCAATAATGTCTGGTGAGTTGTACAGAATATGTAACTCATTGTATAACCCCTCCACTTTACACTATATTTGTCCCTTTTTGAACCAAATATCTTCTTAAGTACTTTTTTCCGAACATCACACATTTGTACTCACCATGTAATGTTAGATACCATGTTTCACAATCTAGGTACTTTAATGTTTCTTAAAACAATGGAATTTAGAATATAAAGAAAAATAAACTATAATATGGAATATTCAGTATGCACTCTCTAAAATAATACTCTTTAAACATACACTTAAAACTTACTTTTGCCTAGGATAGTAACACATGAAGAGTTAAGGCCAAAACACTAGAATGAATAATTTAAATGTGGGTGACAGAACTAACCCATACACTAAATAATAAAACTATTTTAAATTCTGGCTAATTAAAAACCACGAATATCCAAGTATATAGTAATGTTTCCCTAATCTTAAATAAATTTCACGGAAAGATCAGTAAAAAGACATTTTTTATATAAGGTGATTAGCCATTTTACATTTGGCGTGGAAGTGCAGAGCCGTGGGAAAAAACGGCTATCTTCAATAAATTTTATTGTTTTGCAATTTTCTTTTCGGAAACGGTTTGTTCAAAAATAGAATCATGTTGATTAAGTTATACTTTTTATATACACAACTACTCTATAATTTTAACAGTGACCAAATATCAATAATTTTGACATTTTTTAATAGAAAACTGCCGGCCTCATAACAAAAAATAAGAAAATGTAACAATTAATAAACATTGATACATTATCTTAGAAGGGGTGTTGAAAATATTAACATAAAAATTTCTCTCGTTCTCAAGAAAACTGATATTTCCAAACGTATGATTTTTCCACAAGACCTGTCCGGTAGCTAGCGCCATATACGGTTTCCGTGATCCATCGGTTCTTGTTGGCGTGGAAGGATACTTTGGTCGGTTGTGAAGCCACGCCGTGCCTTTCACCCTCCCGCCCACCATTCCACAAAATAGGTTTTAGACTTGCACTCGACAGGGCCAAGGGCCTTAAACGATGTTTATACTAAATATTCTGAACCACAATTATGTTACTTTCTTTATAGTATTGGTTTGAATGATCAATAAACAACTCAAAGGAAACTTTCTGTTTGAAAAAACCTCTGGAAATATTTAAGCCGTTATGTAAAACATACATGAGCTAAGGGGATTAAAATGTCCGTGTTTATTTATACAAGGTGTGCGTATATTCTAATGAAGTAATGGAGCTCTAAACTACCACGGAACCTAGAATATATTGTCGTAACAAATGGAGCACTTAAAATTCTCATAAAATGGTGTTCTGTATTGCTAGCGTCATTAATTTACCTGCCCTCTAATTTACTTCAACACATAATATCCTCCATGGTCACAACATCACACCAGAAACGGTGTGTTTACAAAATGTTTGTGTGTAGTTTGTAATAAAAAATATGTTTTCTGTGTAGTGATTTTATCAGGATACATCTTACCGACTAGATAATATTGCTCACCCATACGTAGTGCAGGTAATATTTAATGAACTTTAGTACCGTATAGTAAACTTAGTTACTAACTTAGTTTTAGGATGTTCATTCAATCAATTATTTTAATTTGTTCACCCCGTTTTACTAGCCGCTAAGGTCTGTGCAAACAATTTATTTTAATTAATTGATAGAGAGAGGAAAGGAAATATTTAGAGAAAGAGTACACAAATTGTACGTAAAAGTACACTATAAACTATTTTAGGAGAAACTTCTCCTCTACACTTAGCAGAGATTCACACATAGATCTCCCCGTCACTGGGTAACCTGACCAAATGACAATGGAGGGAAAATTACTTGGGTTTTAGGATACCACCATAATCCAGTATATGTGTATGTGTATATGTATATACAGTATGTGTGTATGTATATATACAGTATGTATGTATGTATGTATATAAAGTATGTATGTATGTATATAAAGTATGTATGTATGTATATAAAGTATGTATGTATATAAAGTATGTATGTATATAAAGTATGTATGTATATATATAAAGTATGTATGTATATAAAGTATGTATGTATATACAGTATGTATGTATATACAGTATGTATGTATATACAGTATGTATGTATATACAGTATTATGTAGGCTTATATGTATATGTACAGTGTGTATGTATGTTCAAAAGAATGTATAACAAATTACAACGGTTCTATTCAAAGCTTTTGTTGCTTAACACAATTTAAGAATGTTTCTTTAATACTAGTTAAGCTTGAGTGAAAAAGCTGTACAATTCACACAAGCAAAAATCCTGTCAAAATATTTTCTTTGGTCAAAGTGAATCGAGTATATCTTCCTGCTCTAGCCCTATTGAGACCAAATGCCCCTATTCCCTCTCCCCCCCCCCCCC
>CABFWO010002990.1:38306-55953 GCA_902155825.1 Timema genevievae | reverse complement strand
GGGGGTGGGGGGGGGGGGGTCGTGAGGTGTTTGATACATACTGAACATTCTACAGACTAGGATGTGGGAGGGGGTTTGTAACGACTGACAGCTTTGGGAGAGGGGGGAGGGTTGAGGTTGACTGACACATTCCATCTCGGGGGGTGAAGGGGTTGAGGAGAAGAGACATTGTATTGCTACATGTTGCGTTGTGGGGGTTGATTACTCGCCGAACATAATTGCAAGGAGTCACTTCCCCAAAATAACCACGCAGCGAAACAATGTTTATATTTTGGGTAAAACATTTAGTTTTTGGCTAGGATAAGGCTTTCCCTCCCCATTTAATTTCGTGCTCTTCCGTGGTCAAGGTCGTTTTTGGTGTTAATTTCTAAAATAAAGGCTTGGAGTTCAAATTCTAAGAGTAAAAATACAAAATTTTCGTGAGGGGGTGGAAGATTGAAAGTGCAATTGATTCAGAACTAACCAAATGTGTTGTCCAAGTCATTAATTACTTCAAAATGGTTTTAGGCTACTTAAACTACTCTCTCAAAAATAAAATTCTTTTAATTTGATCTGAAAATAAAATTTAGTTAAACGGTTAGGGAACGAGAAATAAATTCTGTATTTTGCAGATTTTATAGCAAAAAAAAAACACATTTTGGCCAAAATAAATAAAATATTTATTCAATAGAAATGTTAATTATAATTTTATACAAATAGTAATTTCAACAATACTATAATTTGAGCTACGCGAAACAAGAACAACATTTTTTGAACAGCTCATCATTAGGTGACCAGGTCATCAATCTTTGAATTGGTTTGATGCAACTCTCCACTTTTGGCTAACCGGGGACAGTTTTGTTTTACATATTTGTACCTTCTTCTATCAACATCGTTCGCTATCTGATTAATTTACTCTAGACTTGGGCTCCCTCTTGAATCCCTTCTACATCCCCTTCTATAATTATCTTCATCAAACTATCAAGTTTCAGTAAAAGTGCCTACCATGTTAACTCTTCTTTGCTGTATACGTTTCAAAAGTGCCCTTTCTTTATTTGCTTTATTTAGCACTTTTGTATTTTATACCATCTCCATCGATGATGTTTTCTGATAGTGAAGATGAAAAAGGAAAGGATTCCAAGGAGAATGATTGAGCTAAAATTTGGAGGAAAAATACCATAAGTTAAACCAAGGAAGAGATTCAAGGACCTGATAACATCAAATGTGCAAGTGAGAAAAGGATAATTGTGGAAGGACAAAGGGAGATGAAATCATTTTACTAAATTGACCCGGTCACAGGCTGAAAACAGTTGATGATGATGAGTGAATGAGATAACATGATTAGCAATGCCCTGTTTTTTTAACAGATGCTTGCGCGAATTTGCCCGATCGTGTATTAGGGGACTTTTATACAACCCGACCAAGATTTGAATCGAATCCCAATCCCCGAGGTAAGATATTTAGCAAGTAGGTCGCAAGTTCACTGGGGACTGAGCCAACACTTTACCGGTGACCACATTTCGTAAGCAGTTAACTCGAGCGTTAATATTGGAATACGATTGCTAACGGATCGATTCGTTAATCAGTGATAAATAATCATACGCACCGTGGGACTGTAATTATTAGAATTTCTGTAGGAAGAAACTTTCGGGGGGTGGGGAATATTGTTGCTGTCAGAATTGATAACAGTTTACTAATGTATTGGTATTATTGTATGGGTATTAATATTTTCTATCACAAATTACAACTTTTAATCATATAACTTGGACACATGTTTATATGAAAATTGTTTTATTACACTTAGCAAAAATAATAATAATAGTGTCTCTTAACACAGGATTAAAACTGTAGCTGTGTACTTGCTTATTCATTTAAAATTAATTGAACGGTACAGGGGAAAAAGGGGGAAAGTCAAATTTCAAATCAAATTGAGTTAGTTGTGCCATCTGTTAGACAATCTTGAGACCTTCCTTATGTACTTTATATATTGGTTAAAAGAGAACTGTTATATTTAAATTAATTTATAAACAAGTATTTACTGGAGTATGTGTGGGGTTTTTAGATATAAAAGTTGTTGTCCTGTAAAATGTGTGTGATGTGACTTTACCCTTATTTCCCCTGTACCCTTCAAATTTGTGTTGCAGTGATTTTAATATAAAGTAGATTCTATATTAATAACATATAATAGCAATTGGAAACTTTAGGAGCGGACGTGTAGGAAATAAGCCCACTGGAGTAATTAATTATTGCCAAGCTTAAGTTAGGTTTCAGGGGTAGGTTACGTAACGTTGTGTGCATTGTTGGTTGTTCTTTGTTTAACACTGAAGGTAATAATTACTTGTGCCAAGAGGAAGGGAAAACGGTAAAGGTGAAAGAGGATCTAGAAATTAAATTTACGCACACTAGCCTAGAAAAANGGAAGGGGCTGACGAACACCTAAATAAATACCACTAATAGAATCCATGCATATAGTCCTCTGTAGAGATTCAAACACTTTTACGGTGATTAAGTCCGATGAGATTCTATCGCTTTAATCTGCAAGGCCATTGATCAGTTTATGTGGTTCATCCTCAAATTGTATCTTCTTATCCCTACACAATTTTACCAAACATTTAAATAAGTAATCAAATTCATCACAATCTTAGTTTAGACTATATGAGAGGTTAATTTATTATTAGTGCCCTATTTTTATTGTAAAATTCTAATCATGATTTCATCACGCCTAAACGTTCTTTAGTCAAAAGCCTGTTTGATAACATCTAACAGGCTAAAGAGAGGGAGATAAAAGGGGGGAAAGGAGTATAAAATAACAGGTTTCAGAGGCTAATAATCAAAGTATAAAATTGATCAAAACAAAAAAAACTTAGCAAATTATGTTGTCTTTGTATGCTTATGTAAATATGTAAAAAATACTTTTCTCTTTAATCAACATCATTAAAGTGTAAACATAAACGATGGATAATATTTTTTTTTTTAAGTTTTTGTTTTCGTGGAAAAAAAATCTTTCGACTGTAAAAATACTATTTTTTAATTTTTTAAATAATAAAGGCATATATTCTACGTGAGTATGGACCTTCACCGCAGGCCAAGTGAGTGAGTGAGTCTAATTAGATGGGGTGGCTCAGTGACCGGAAACTAGAAATCTGCGCCACGTGTATGCGCAAGATCGTAGGATCGGTTTACTCAGAACCTTGTGTTGGTGAGTTTGTGTATTTTGGAAATACGACTTTCAACTTGAAGGTAAAACATTATCTCTCTATCTCTCTCTTCTGATTCATTAGCGCGACTAAACATCACATAGGGGAAAGTTTACGTTTAAATTAACGTCAGTGATTTACTTAATAAATCAAGTAAATAATAAGTTACCTCCATAAAATTTAACCAAACATTTTTATTGTACTAACTTAATGGTCCATCTTCATGGTTAAGTGGTTATAAGGGTCGACCGTCATTCTAGGAGATCCTAGTTCGTTTCCCAATTGTGATTATTTACACATTTACACACAGGAACATTCTTCTATCTAATTATTAAATATCAGACCACTATTTTTGTTAGTATTAGGCCTAGTTTAATGACTTAAATTAGTTTTTAAGTCATGTGCATATAGTGTTCAGGTTAAAAAATCTAGAAAAGGGTAATTTAATCATGATTGCTTGTAATTGTTTTGAATAAATTAATCATGGCTATAATCCAGGTTTTAGCAACCAAATACGCAAAATATAATAAATAGATAATTAGATTATGTTAATCCCTCAAAATTGGCTTTCAAATGAGTTAGTAATAACTTTAGTTAGATACTAATGCTGTTGACGCTATAACACGAACTAATAAAAATGACTAATAAATGTATTATTTGTGCTATGTGTGTTGTCATAGCTTAATTTAGTTTGTTGTTAGTAGTATTTTTTTAAAAGGGTATTTTTTTGGGTTACATTAAGCTATAACACGAACTAATAAAAGTGACTTTAATAACCTCCTTGGTATTTAGAGGTATTATTCTCATTTTGCCACCCATCTATTTTTTTTTGTCCCACTCCCCCACTTTAACCTTTATTACCCATTTCCCGCTATAAAGAATATTAATACTTGGGGGAAAGAGTCTGGGGGTGGGGGGGGGGTTGCTACAAATTGTATCGTTTAAGGTAAGGGAAACACTTTGATGAGAAAAAAAAAAGTACGCTGTAAAAGAAGGTAAGAAAATGTTGTAGGGTAGTTTCAACAATAATTTAATTAGTTTCTGTAAAAAAAAAAAATTTTTTTTTTGTACCCAGAACAGGAGTGGGTGGGGTTTTGGGTTGGTTGAGCACACTTCCTGTTGATGCGCCAGTTCCGGTAAAGGTGACGATCCCAGACAAGTCCTAACCATTTCACTCCCGACTGAGCTGGACAGATAACCTCCGGCTCGGTGAATCCCCGGAGAGAAGTGTTTGGTGGGGAATAGAGGGGGGGAGAGCTCTACGGACCAGTCGATCTGATAGGTGGGAGGGGGGGTTGGAACTGTAGGGGTGTTGGGAACGCGAGGGAGAAGGATTGAGTGCGAGAAGAATAAATCGAGAGAGAGAGGGATGGTGGTAGACTGAGGTTTTAATGAAGAGGTAAAAGGATCTTGATGAGCTTGATTTGATAGGGGCTCCAAGGACTACTTCCGGTGTCGTAGGGATGGACGAAACGATTAATGAACTAACAGACGATGTATCGGAAAATTTCTTCTTTCTTTCCGTCTTTTTTTCTCTTAATTTTTTTTTTCTTTTCCTTTTCTGTCTTGAAACAAGATGTTATTTTCTATACAGGGTGGTTTTATTAATAGTATTATACCTCGTAAGAGAATTGGTCGTTTATTCTATTTATTATTATTTTAAGTTATAGTCTGATAACCATAAGAATAAACTTTTAGAGCATCAAAATGAGTCAGACAATGACAATAGTTTACCACAATAATTATTTTAAAATTGATAAAATTCACATATTCTATCAACAGTTGTCGCTAAATTGCGCTTAGCTAGGAGTGTGAATACATGAGGGTAAATAGAGAAATATTTTAAATTGGAATGTGGCCTTTTGAATGTCTGTATTCTCGGATTCTAAAGGGTGTTCGAGATTTGAAGTTTCGAAAATAATTCAGTCTGAAATTCGAAGGAAAAAAAAAGTATAAAATTTTTCTTAGATGTATTGTAATGCCTCCTAGGGGCTTATCTCAAAATAATTACAGGACAAAGCTAGCAACAACTCCAAACCCTTAACATATAATTCAACTGAATGAGAATTAAGAACACGTTGGACCTATAAATTAGTTAAAATTTATATTTTCTTCAATAAATAAGGAATTAATGTAAAAACATCATATCTGAGGGGTGGGGGTATAATGCCAGTGTGTTAAAGTTAACCGCTTATATTTTATCATGTGTTTTAATTTTCAGACTACGGTTTCAGCATACGTAATTAAAAGAAGCTTTTTATTTAAGATTAAACTTCAAGAAAAAATAGATTTGACTCAATTTTTATTTTAAACAATATTTAATTTGATACAAAATTAAAAGAGAACAAAAACATTGGGGTCCATTATTTTCGTTTTTTGACCTATAGAGTGCTAACGTAATTTAAATTTTACATTTACTTAGCTCAGCCACCTGGATAATAGAAATGTTAGAGAATTATCTTGTTCAGGGAAAAGTCAGTTTTATCAAATTTCTGGAATTTTTACGTATTCACTAAAAATATACCCAACTTTTATCTACAATAGTCAAACTAACATTTTTCTTCCTGTTAATTCCCACGGTTAATCGCTCTTTGAACAGAGTTGAGCATACTTTTCTCAGCTGTTAAAGTCAACATGTGATTTTCACTTCGTCTTTTCACCCCTCTATCACGTGTCTGTAGCCAAGTTGAATCATGGTTAATGCACAAAAGCTAGAATTCAATTACGTCATAGGAAGAAAAAATTAAAATAAAAGAAATTTCTTTGATGTGGTTTGCTATCAAGATGAAGTTAAATCAAATTTAAATTGTATATACAAGTATATATCAATCAGCTCTTTGAAAAGAAATAAAAATTTATGTGTGGATTGAAATGCAAATTTGAGTAGATGAGCTCATTTTATTGACACACATCAGCATAGATGGAAGGAAGCTACGAGGTTGAATTCCGGCCGGGAGTACTGAAGTAGTGTTTTCTAAAATGGTTTCCCACCCTCTCTCTAAGTGAATGTAGGTACATCTGCTAGTAATAGAACTTTAATCCATTCCCCATAAGTGTAAATAAGTGTGTGTATATTTGTAAAGGTTAAAGAAAGTCCTTTAAATGTCAGTAATTGAATACTAAATTGCATTTTAAAAGATTCACCTTATTTCTATTACCTATGGTAATTATTCTACTCGTCGCGGTAAGTTTGGTAATTTTTTTTAATTTCAACAAAAATTTCTCAACTCTTAAAATATTTGGGGCATGAGTGACAGTCGGAAGTTATAAACATTCTAATGTAACCCTGAGGAAGTGATTACTATTTTATGATCTAAACTGTACTCCCGGTGTAGCTGGCAATTAATACTCTGAGAGGGTGAGAAGGTACAAGGGAAGGGGGAGTGTTGATGACGTAGCGTTGACACCAATACCTTCACCCCTCACTGTGATGTAACAGTGATATGGGCGTGTGAGCTTTGACACCGGTCAAAGGTTCAAAAGCCCTCGGCGGGTGCTTTGCGATCCACGCTCTAAAAGCAGGATGATACCTAATACGTCACAAAAGCTATCGGCACCAGACCTTTTTTTTTTCTGATGTACGGATAGCGTGTCTGAATCTGAATCGATACTAGACTTTGATCCAGGTATTGATGCTCCGAGAATTTTTGTTTCTACGTCCGTTTTTTACCGTATAGGTAGTCCTTAAAATTCATCTTCCTCATGTTGATACTTTAAATACTTGATAGTCTATACTGCCACTAATGGGTGTAGACCAGTTGAAAACGCATTCGTATAGGTAATACACATGGTATAAGGCGTTAGGCTCGCAATATACAGCCTGGGGTCAAAACAATCAGACAGTTACTAGCTGGAAAATTAACACTTTAATTGAAAAGTAAATATTCACTGGCTAAATAAAATCAAACTAGGTACTGTAAGAGCATAATTATTTCAAGGTTTATTTTGGCAAAAGGTTAACCCATGCTTGTACATTTCCTTGGAAGTCAAGAGTGTTGGGTTGCCATCCTACTGAGAATAGTATACATCTCTTATAGCTTGCATCCTGTTGACGAACGAGCACGGTGCGACCGATGGACCTTCCTGGCTTGTTGGACATCTCGAGATCAGCAAGTTTAAGTAATAGTAATAACACCTTGTTTAGTGATTGGTTGATTAAAAAGTAGGGGCGGAGCTTCACCCCAGTTGAAGAGAAGCCATGATTGGTGCACGAGAGTCGTCATCTAGCAACCAGTGACTAAGACACGGAGGGGAAAAAATGTGATATGGTAGTTCCCCCACCGGAGGGTCGACCGTGGGTCTCTAGGAAGTTTTGCGAGTCCCGTTATCGTGCATGCTCCCTCATCACGGGAGATCTACCTGTTTACCTATGTAGTAGTTTAGTCATCTGAATCGATTAATAAATAGACATTATTGTACTAACACTAGTGTTTCCCTCCCCACAAACCACCCATTCCAACCCCTACCGCTCGGCGTCCATCCCAACCATGTAAGTCCCTACGGTGCCGCGGTAGTGTTGTAGTTAGGGTTGGCTACCGGGCACCCAAATAAAATGGGGACGTTATAGTACTACACCTTTTCACTTTTTATCTTTCAAGTGAGATCCACCGAACTTCAGATAAACCTCAGCACGTTGTCCATCGCTTTCCTCAGCATAGATCGTCTAATTGCTTCCACCCTACCTTGTACTTTATTACCTGGTTACCGAGAGGCTTATGTTCGAGCCCCAGCAGAGCACACTTCAAGTCAATAACCCGAAGGTTGGTTTGATGTGATTTCTATCCATCTGGAGCTAGGCATGCACTCAACCTTCCGGCTGGTTATTGCTACCTGCACCCTCTGGTAGAAATCCCGCCTACTAAGGGAGTTTGTGGTGGTTCCCTGTTGCTTTCCGCACTAAATTTCTGTGAGCGAGAGTGAAAGGGCCTACTAATTTTGCTGAGAAAAGTATTTTCACATACTTTCCAGGGATATTTTAAACTCCACAAGCAACATGAGACCGACGGCTTTACTTCTCTTTTGAAAGGAAATTACTCTATGGCTTTTTATCACTCAGCGTACACTAATGGATGGGGATTCAACCCTCTATCCACGCTAATACGGATTTATTTGCCCTAAGCTACCCTCCAATTTCTTACCTATTAGACACATTATTGATAAAGTAAAGAAGGATTCTGATTTGAAGAACAGTTTTGAAATACAAACGTTGTTGTTTTTGCCATTAATACTTATCACATGTTTTTTATATTATTATGTTAAAATATTGATAATATCAATCAAAAGTGACAGTTGAAGATCACATTATATGACGTATGAAAAACATTATAGTGGTTTTAATATCTTCTTTTAGCTGTCAGATATGGTTCTTGAACCAGTATTCTACTTAAAGAGCCTGATTCAATCTCTACCGACTGTACTTTCCTTCCCTTTTAGAGCTGTTGGGAGCCATAAAGTTACCAGCATGCAGAACAGAGTGTACACTCAAAATTAAGAATGCTCAGCTACGGAAGTGTGTAGTCGAGACTAGGAGTTGTTGCAACTTAGGATGGCCGCCTAGCTTACGATTGCATTAATAGTCTTGAGGCAATGGCTTCTGTACTGATCTTGTGAATTCCAGTTAGGGATGAACGGCCGGTTCATGAACCGGGGTTCATCTAGATACAAACTGACCGTCTAGCAGGACAGTTGTGCTCGGTATTTCATCAGAGGATGTTGTCAAACTAAAGACCTCTGCATGGTTCCGGAATATAGAATACATAGAGTAGTTTACCCAGGAACGGATACCATGTATAAAGTATCATCTTTTGTGTTTAATTGTATATTTTATATCCCATGGTATTAAATATGGTAATAACAGAGCTATAGTATGTTTTTTAGTGGAAAGACTCTTACAGTTTTAAAAGTTACTAAAACATATTTAGTGTATTCCTAAGGCAATTAATCTTATCTTCAACGGTCACTTTATTTACATTAAATATTGGCCTACCTATAAAATAAAACTAATAATATAGACAAAAAAATTTTTTTTTTAAGCACCGCGTCTTACTATCTGTTAAGGTTACAGCATGTATGTACTAGTCACGCTAATGCGATATAAATGCGTAAAGTTGAATTTAGAGGAAGTGTACCCGTATTTGTTTGTAGGGAGAGTGTAAAATCATTTAGTAAAATCCCCTCTAAGTACACCCCACTGGGATAGAACCCCGATATCCCTGTCATTGGCAATCTAGTTTATTGTGCGTGAGAGGAAATTTTGACTGGAAAAATATATATATTTGTATTTTCTAATAGGTTCTTCTTACTAAAATTCCTCTCTGCTCTACAGTAGCCTTACAGATCAGCGCATCTAATTTTGTTTACTCTTCTCATTTACCGGCCAGAAGATAAAACATTTCACTGTCCACGTGTCAAAGATATCAGTGATCTTGACTGTATTCTGTGGCTGGTTAGAGGACTCAACCCACTTTGATATGAATCTTTAAATTATGTATGTTCTCAACGGTAGGACCAAATTTTTTAAAGCGTTACATTTATAAACTTTTTCTATCCGTTCAAATAAATGTAACTCTTGTTGATATCCGTGTGTGAAGGATTAAGGGAGAAAACATTATTTGGATTTCACTATAACGCGTGTCTAACCATCTTCACTTCTTAAATTATTCTGTAGGCTGAAAAAACACAATAATCACAATAGAATGTTTACACTGTGCAATTTGGATGGACAAATAAGCTTTAAAAAACGTCTTACTACCCGTTAGCACTTACGCTAATGTGTAATGGTAGGGTGATTATGAGATGAAATGGAAGACCTACAGTTTAACGTGGGATCCGAACCACGGTGGAGGCTTGGCATTCCACACATTCACAAGTTGTGATTAATACACGTCTTGTCAGATGAAGGAAGGGTTTGGCAATCAGATAAATCTGTGCCGGGACCAAGGATTGAACCCCGGACTCCCAGCACATAAGTTTGACACCTTACCCCTAGACCACCAGGTCACCTAATCACTTATTATGAAGTTCATGTTGTTTATCACTCGGCAATAAAAAAAATGCCTTGTGAATTGCACTTTCTCAACACACGCCCATTCCTCCCTTTGGCCTGTTATTTGTCTTGCAAGATGGCGCTGACAAAGTGGGCCTCAAGTTTGAAAGAGGTTACTTACTACTTTCAAACATTTCTCGAGGGTTTTTGGTTTATTTATTTTGTGTACTGGATTCCTTCTAAGAAACCTCTAACCTTATTACTTTTGCTCTCAGATCATTAAATATTCTTGGAGTTTGTTTTTGGGGGAAGGGCGGCTTTTAAGTATAAGTGGCTACTTTTTTTTTTGTATGAGGTCCAAATAATGTATGTACAAATTGTTTTATATGAGCGTATATTACACAACTGAATCCTTAGTAAAAATAATTCTTACTTGGGATAGGATAATTTTTAGGTATTTTATTTGTGGTTTGATTTTTTTTAGCAGAATAACGTAAAAAAAAAGTTATTCATAAGCGGTGATGTAATTTTAACATCTAAATGACTGCACGTGAAGAAGTATAATAAATAGAATCAAATAGCCAAAGCTATTATTTATGCTATTAGTGGGAATTACACCATCTAGATATCATATTCTGAAAAATGAAAAATGACACCTGGACACGGGAATCGAACCAAATCGAAGCCAAAGTTCCCGGGTTCGATTCCCGTGTCCAGGTGTCATTTTTCAATTTTTCAGAATAGTATAAGAAATGTTTATAATGTATATAATCAAAAGAGCCTGTACAGTATATACCAGTTTTGGTTTTAAAAAAAATCTGACGTCGTTGCAATCGTGACCGCCGTGCGGGTGTTATGGTTTAAATTAATATAAAAAATATCTAATAATTAAAACATAAATTAATCATTAATCAAAATATTTTTTTCTCAACACAATGTATTTAAAAAAAATACTGATAGGATGTATTTTTAGAATAATATTTAAAACATCATATTAAACAAGTTATCGTCTGAATGTAGAATTCCTTGTGACAATATTATGACGGTAAATGAAGAGATTGAACGAAAACCATCTCCTCCNGACAGCAGATGGAAGACATGTAAAAAGAGAGAGTTTATTAGCGAAACAATTAAATACAGGCGCAAAGTATAAAATTTAATAATTGCTGATGCTTTTATAGCGTGTTTTAATTAATATTAGGTTTTTTAAATGATTTCTTTATTTTAAGTTATATCATTATTCTAAGTTACATTTATTTTTATATTCACGTGTGTATTAGAGTAATATTTTTTTTAATGACATTCTCATGTATAAAATGTTTGCGTACTTTATACTGGTGTGTTTTTAACACAACTTGAGCGTTCCAGATCACAGTAAACATGTACCATTTGTTTACTGCCTTATATATAAAACTTCTAGTCCTTTGAGTTGGGCTCAGTTTCCCAAATGTTTTTTTCACTTTCCCTCCACGCAAGTGTGAGTACAATTCCTCTAAATTCAAATCTTGATCGTCCCTAACACATTAGCGTAATTAGTACATATGTGTACAACCCAAGCGTGTAGTAAGACGTGGTCCAACAATAAAAAGGTGTTTCAAATAATAATAATACTCTATATAGTAATTTAAAATAATTCACATCCAACTCACACATAATATTATATAGACTTGTTCAAATACGATAAATAT
Source organism: Timema genevievae (assembly GCA_902155825.1). Lineage (NCBI taxonomy): Eukaryota > Metazoa > Arthropoda > Insecta > Phasmatodea > Timematidae > Timema > Timema genevievae. Next base: position 44,104 of record CABFWO010002990.1, on the reverse strand, counting down.
CATCTGTACACATTTTAAGATGGTACAAATTACAAAAGGTCATTAATAAACTTTTTAACTTGGAATACAATTAGTGATAATTTAAGTATCTGACGTTTAAAAAAAATTACTAGTAGCTAAATTTTTGTCTAGTTAGATTTATGTCTATAAAATAAACCCATCAATATTCTCACTTTTGATTGAAATATCTCTTAATCAGAATATAAGTATAACCTATAGATGGTGAATATTACTCCCATGGTCAAATCACTCAAGAAATTGCTAGATATGTCCGATCTCAAACTTTTAAACCATGTAAAAATAAACTTCAGGGTATCAGCTCGCAATCAAACCATACGGACCGATCAGCCGCCTTCTGTTGGTGAAGTTAATTCCAATTTGTGCAAATAAAAGGTGTCATATTGTCAGCACAACGGACCCTCGGGCCACTAATCCCAGTTTTCTAGAGCGGAGCCGCTACTTTTTCGTTCAATTTGCTCCATAATTGTCCCCACAAGGCTGAGTTGACACCGTCCTAGAACCATTGCTTCACAGAAAATATGTAGAATAAGTGCCGGGAATTGAACCCGGGACCTTTGGATCTTTAAACTATGTATAATGGTGTTATTAAATTATATCATGTCGGAAAATTCAATTTATTGAAAGGCAACTCGTTAAACGACTCGACTATATGATATTAAACAATTTAAAAGGTAGATTTTGTTTTGATATTTAGTTCTTCCAAGTTGGTGAGTGTTGATGATAACTTAGCACTGACCGGGTTCAGTTCGTGTCCCACCTATGTCTTGCTTGGTTCAACTCTTGCGTTGGCTGAAAATTCAGTCCGTGTCGCATTTCTGCCAGGGTTAACTCACGGATACTTTTGAAGGTACGGACAATAAAGGTCCGAGGTTCGATGAAGAACGTGATGATGGTGTTCCTATTACCGACAAACCACATGTACCGATAAACGAAATCTCAGGAGAGTCTAGGCTTGAAGCCAAGAATAAACTTTTAGGTACGGCTCATTTTCTCGGTGATTGCTCATATGAGTCTAGGCTTTTAAAAAAAATGACGCTTTCGACCGTTTGGTCACCAAAGTGGGTATAAAAACCATTAAACTGTGTATTAATATCCATGAAGTTTCTTCAAATCTAGCGTTGGCTTGCAACCTTGAACCGATATTTATTTTTAATTTATTTGAGGTATTTAACGTGCACTTTCTGAATAGACTGATTATATCAGCACATGAATCACTTAAATCTATAATATACACAACATTCTGCCCCCGGCCGTTAATTGAAAAAAGGGGAAACCCACATTTTACTAATGATACATTTTTCGGCCATATAAGGTATCGAACCCAGGATTCTTAATTAAGTAGACAAACACGCTACCGACTGAGCTAAGGTGTCAAACTAGATCCGATAATCAACTTAAGTCAATAAAAATGGAACTTAATATAAGAAGAGAGTTGGTTACTAACTTATCCAAAAAACCAGAAATAATAAAGAAGTTGGTATGCTCTAGTTTTAAATCACAACTTAACTAACAAAAAAAATAAGGGGTGGTGAGGTAGGAGTATAATAGACACATAAAAATAAACTCGCACTCAAAGTAGAAACAGCTAATAAAAATGTGCCCCTAGTATCCAAGGTTTTATGGGTCATAACCGTTAAGTCAGTATATCCAAGTTCCAATGACAAGTGGATTAAAATTAAAATTTTTAAAAAAAGGGACCGTTGGTTATATAACTAATAGAGATTTGTATTTTCATCGCCACTTGTTTCATTTTCCCTGAGACTTTTCAGGGCTCGCGCTCCATAAGACGGGTTTATGACGCAGTAAACAAGCTGGTTTAAACTAGTGCAAGAACGTTACAACTCCACAAGGCAGTAGCACATGTAAATCAGGTGGGCGGAAATGAAATACAGAAGACTGTATGTAGCAAAATCCCTTCTCGTGTAAAATAAATAAAAAATAGCTTTGGTAGAAACGTTAAGTTTAATTTTCTACTACAAACGTTAATAGCAACAACCACTTTGATGGCCGCATGGTCTAAGGCGTCCCTTTCAAAATAGACTAGATTACCTATGACGGGGAGATCAAAGCTCAATCCCGTTTGGGTGTACAAAGGGTGTTTTTTTCCTAAATAGTTTTTTACCCTCCCTCCACTTCCTCTAAATTCAACCTTCCTCAACCATAACACATTAGAGTAGTCAGTACGTAGGCTTATAAATCGAACGGGTAGTAAGACGTGGTGCTTAAAAAGAATTAATATTGGCATTTCTTGAATATGTGTCATATGCATCGCGAAATTTGTTCGGGATTTCTTTAATTTAATTTAAAATTGTCTAGTCTACTCTTTAACACGTTTTGAAGAACTCCTGAGAATACTATATGTAGAAAATTAAACTAAACATAATATATACTGAACTAATATTTTACTTATGTAGGCCATAAATGATTTTTGTTTTAAAAAAACCTTCAAAAATACTGAATTTGAATCACGTTGCCTTCATCCCCCCCATAAGTCGTGAAATAGTTTTAGTTTATATTATATAGTCTTCAATCAAAATTACAAAGTAAAATGTAATAACTAATCATAAAGCAATATTTTTAAAAATATTTATATACACGTGAAATTCCTAAATAAAAAAACACGCAATTTTAATTTTATTCTACTAAATATATATTTTTAATTAAATTGATTTTTCTTACAATTCCTTTTAAAAAATTACATTGTGTTCATGTCTTATTAAAAATAACGTGTAGTGATCGGAATCTATTTTTTAATTTTTTTGTGCCCGAAGGGAAAAGTAAAACTACTCCTTTTTTATATACAACATAGAAGATAATAACTGTCAACGCCATTTTTTACCATTTAGTTGGGTTTTTTCAGAATGTCTCACCATTTCTAGGATATAATCAAATACAAGCATTTAATAAAATGTTATTATTAGTAATAATTTTAATAATAGTTCCCTTATGTCAAACGATAACATTTATTAATTACAAGTTGACCTTGTAAAGTGCTCGCCTCAGGACCCGATGTTCGTGGGTTCATACCCAGCCGTGGTCGACGGATTTTTCTTGAGCGATAAAAATCCATAGCACAATTTACTTCGGAGGTCCTATGTCAATTGTAGCATGTAAAAAGACCTGGGAGGTGTGTGAAAATCTTTCCCGGCAAAATTGTTAGGACCTTTCGCTCTCGCTCATAGAACTTATCGTGTGCTGATATTATCAGTCGGTTCAGAAATTTCTCGCTAAGTACTTGAAATAAATAAATTTATAATATAAGAAATGTACTTGGATGGAACAGCTAATTAGATTAATTGGTACAACTTCTTTAGTCAATTGAACAATATAAATTAAGAAACATATCAAAGATAATTTATTCAAAGAGAAACTAATATATCAATAAATTAATTCAAATCAAACAGGTATGATAACATTTCTAAAAAACAATCAGTGAGATTGTTAAGTAATAAAATTCTGAAATTAATTAGCATAAAATACATAAAAATATAAATTTGTGCAAAACACTATTTAAGTAGTAGCAGATCAAAATAATAACTGATAAACAATGAAAAGTGTAAATTAGCAAATTAATCAACTAGATTAGAGCTATTAATATTATAATTTAAAGACTTAACAAAACTTTGAATACTTGAGATAAAGATAATAGGTTTTATGAAGTTTATGACTTAACAAAAAATAATAAGTAAATTAGTATGCCAACAATAATTAACTTATTAGTTTAATGATTAATTATTCTAGTAAATCGTTTGAAAATATGTTGACAAGAAAGACATGTTCTGTAATGTTTAAGATATTTAAACAATGACAGTAGAAAGACGATTTATAGAAAGGTTAAAATAGTTTACTAGGTTATTATTCATGAAACTTACACATGTAAAAAACAATTAATAGTGTAAAATCAACATGAAACATATTAAAATTAGAAATGTTATCGTACCTGTTTTATTTGACTTTATATCTTGATATATTAGTTTCTCTTTGAATAAATTATATTTATGCTATATTTCTTAATTTATATTTTTCAATTGACCAAAAAAGTTGTACCAATAAATCTAATTTGCTGTTCCATCCAAGTATGTTTCTTATATTATAAATTCACATTTTTCTTTAGTACAATTAAAATAAATATAACTAAAATTAAATAGATAAATATTAATTACAAAACTGTTCTTATTGTAATAAATTTACATCAAGCTAAAAATCAATATTCTCCTGAGAGTACTTTGTTGGGAATTTCACTGTTTTCACACAACACCATCAAAGCACCTCCATTTTCCACCGACCCCCCCCCTTTCCCTCCTCCATCTCACTCCCAGTCACCCCATTTATAGCCCAAACCATTTTAGTAACACCTACTACCCCACCACACCCCTTATACACGCAGTCACCTATTCAAGCAAACTCCAAACAGTTACACTCGTAGAACATTGAAGCTTGAATAACGCCCTCCTCTCTCCCTAGTATTGCCATTGGGACATCGTTTGGACCTTAAACACACACACGTGCACACTCACACACACACACACACACACACACACATACACACACGTCCGTTCCCGAGGAAAAAAAATTCAAAACTGTACGGTATCTGCGTGATGAAATAAAACTTGTCAATTTCCATGAATGGAAGCAAGTCTCATTTGAATTGGCAAATATCGTCATTGTGATTTGTCTGGTCGTTTTTTTTTATGTTAAATTGAAGTTAAAATTGGCCAATGAAGTGTTTTAGTTTGTCCAGTGATCGTACACTTGTATTCTCGCAAGAATGAATTAGTTGACTATGGTTTTTTTCTGTCATGCTCTGCGTCTTCATATACGTCCATTAAATCCGTATTTAATAACACTTAGGAGGTAGGTATGACCATGTGTAATTCACAGTAAATGTACCCACATTTTTGTTTAAAGAGGAAAAGTGGGAGACTATTTAGTAAAAAAAAAAAGTTTCCTTAATGTACTTAGCCTGGATTCGAGCGCCGATATCTCCTTAATCGGGAAACCATATTGGAAGAACTTTTACTTATAGCTTATTCCTCATTCCTGATTATTCTAATATGTTTACAATTGTGGGCTGTCAACGATAAAGGAGGAAATGTACCAGAATTTGTGTGGAGGAGAGCTATAAACTATAAAATATATCATTATATATATTTAACTGCTATATTTTTCAAGTAATATTTTATTTATTACTAAACTATTATATGCAGTTTATATACATCTTATGTTGAATTTAAGAACAGGTATTATATATTATTCAAATGAGGCCCTAAGGCGAGGTTGAAGGGGACGCGAGAAAAGGGCAGTGATTTTACAGTTTTTTTATCAAAACATTTCTTTGTCCTAAATAAATAAAATAATAAACATAGTTTAATTTTCTTCAGATGGTGATATCAATAGTTGTTGAATATCTTTCAAGGGTGTCCTGGAATTTAATTAAAACATTTTCTCTTCATTCAAAAAGTTTCTCATCTAATGCTACTATGCTCATGACAGATATTCAACAACTGTTGATATCACCGTGTGAAGAAAATTTAACCAAAGAATGCTACTGGAGCAATATTGTATTTATTTTTGGCCAAAAAAAAAGTTTAGCTATAAAAACTGCAGGAAATCTTACTTTTTCTGACGTTCACCGCCTTAAATCGTGATTCCCGACTCTTAATCCACTATTGCACGCAGCGATTGCAGTTGGTGTGCCTCACCCATTCACGGAGAACAAGTGCCGGGCTTGTAATAGGAACGAATGATCACAACCGCAATACAGCCATGGAGAAGGG
>CABFWO010002990.1:21529-37515 GCA_902155825.1 Timema genevievae | reverse complement strand
GGGGGGGGGGGTAGAGGGGTCAATTGCCCAGGGCCTCACATTCCACGGGGCCCCCCATTTCTTCCAAAATTATTAAATGATATTAGAGTTATTATTTTAAATTTCGTATTAAATAGTGTAGCTACAGATAATTAACAGCAACAAGTATTCGCTTAGTTATAAGGTCCAGATTCCTGAAAACCCTAACTTCATGCAATTTAAGAGTTACTTTATTCAAGTAATGTGCTGCGGTACAGTAGAATACGCCACCATTGTGCTACCACTGTCAGTCTACAGAAAACTAACAGTGCAATGGTACAGAGAGGAATTTACTTTTGGTAACTTAATTTGTTTGCATTTAATAAAGTACAATCATTTAATGGGTTGATAAACATTAAAAAATATATATATAAATTATTAAGTAACATAATTACCAAATACAGAGCAAAATATCATTACGGCTTGATACTAAAATTGAAAAACTGACGTTCAAAGGGAGGCCTCAGATTTTTCCGCCCCGGGCCTAAAATTTTCTTAAAACGACCTTGTGTCCACCCCATATTTTAGTTGTTTTTATCATATGGCTTACTACCTGTTCAAGCTATACGCATATATGATAGCTATTCTTAATGAGGTATATATGAGGAAGGAAGAATTTTAGAAGTAATCTACCCATATTTGCGAGGAAGGAGAGTGGGAAACCATTTTGGGAACACCACCTTCCTTAGAACCAACCAGGATTTGAACCTCGATCTCCCCGTCTTAAGCAGGTCAGTCCAACACGAGAGTGACGCCTTAGATAATTTGGCGACTAAAGTGGGTCATATATTAGTGAATAATTGACAATCACAGTGTAAGGACTAGTTGAACTTAAGTGGCGCACTGGGGAGAGTAGGGCGGGGGGGCACCCAACACATCTCACACAAATTCATTTGTGGAACTAAGAGGCATTTGTATTTACTCTTTACCCTCTCTATCTCACCTTATTTATACTCCTCCTCATCCTCCCATTACTAACCACTTTCTCTTTCTCCCATATCTCCTTGGCCATACATTTTATCTCATACATCCATTCACCCCCTCCCTGTATTACGTCCTTCCCAAAATATCCCGAAAATCCACTTCCCACCACAAGTTTTTCCTTCATTCTCATTTATCCTCTGCCATACATCCAAACTCAAACATCCATTCATCCACTTCCTTTGTTCCTTCCTCCCCCTCTCATACATCCTAACCAAAACATCCATTGACCTCCTCTTTTCCTCCCCTTCTCATACATCCTAACCAAAACATCCATTGACCTCCTCTTTTCCTCCCCCTCTCATACATCCTAACTAAAACATCCATTGACCTCCTCTTTTTATCCCCTTCTCATACATCCTAACTAAAACATCCATTGACCTCCTCTTTTTCTCCCCTTCTCATACATCCTAACTAAAACATCCATTGACCTCCTCTTTTTCTCCCCTTCTCATATATCCTAACCAAAACATCCATTGACCTCCTCTTTTCCTCCCCCTCTCTTACATCCTAACCAAAACATCCATTGACCTCCTCTTTTCCTTCCTCCTCCATACAGCCTAACCTAAACACCCATTCACAATTTTATCCATGAATTTTGCTACACGAACTAAAGGATCTTGGTTTTGTTTTGACTACCATCAACAGCAAAAAAAAAAGAGGATCCTTTTGTCGAAAATAACATGGCTGGCACGAAGCAAAGTGTATTTTCTTCTCGCTGCCGTTCCAATAACTGAAGCTAGCAACAAGGAGTGAGATAACGATAAAGCCAGGCCAATATCTTAATTACATCAACTCTCGTGACAGCTTCCCGGGGACCCGAACTCCCCCCTTTCCTCCCGCACCCTGAGGTTCCGGGCCATTTGCTCCCATCTTCGACCCTTAGTCTCTTCCTTTGCCTCCCTTATAGCCTCCCTTATTTTATATTGTATTTATTACAACCGTAAAAATGGGGAAGTGATCTCATATCTCAAAGAGAAACTGGCAATGCACCGTTTTGGCTGGGGATTGGTTCTCATGAACTTTACAGTTTTTTTTTGTTTGGTTTTTTTTGCTGTAGAAGATATAACTGAGCTTTAGAAACAAAATTGCTTGGGGGAAAATAATGCTTGAATAGGTTTAAGAAGCAGACACCCCTCTAGTAATGTCAGCGAAATTTTACGTTATTAAAATTTGCCCTGCATAAATTATTAAAAATAATAAATACACACCCACTAAGATGGCCGCATGGTCTAACGCGCTACCCTCTCAGTAGACTGGACTGCTGATTATGTGGAGGTCGGAGCTCGAATTTCGGTCAGGTATTGAGGGTAGTTTTTCCAAAATGGTTTTTTACTCTCCCTCCTCATAAATGCAGGTACACTTCTTCTAAATATAGATGGCTTTAGGAAATTGTATTAATTTCAAATAAGTTCCTTCCTATATAAATCAGACTGTATCTACTTAAATATCACTATTGAGACATAAGACATCTTGTATGGTAACTTAAAAGGCTCTAAACTCAAGTTTAGGCCTATTCATTAGACTTTTTAATAAACTATCTAATAGATTATCACCGTACCAATGGTCAGAATGGCTCTCTGTACCAATGGTTGTATTGGTTCTTTACACCAGTGGTTGGAATGGCTCTCTGTACCAATGGTTGTATTGGTTCTTTACACCAGTGGTTGGAATGGCTCTCTGTATTAATGGTTGTATTAGTTCTTTACATCAGTGGTCGGGATGGCTCTCTGTACCAATAGTCAGAATCTCTCTCTGTACCAATGGTTGTATTGGTTCCTTACACCAGTGGTCAGAATGGCTATCTGTACCAATGGTTGTATTAGTTCTTTACATCAGTGGTCGGAATGGCTCTCTGTACCAATGGTTGTATTAGTTCTTTACATCAGTGGTCGGAATGGCTCTCTGTACCAATAGTCAGAATCTCTCTCTGTACCAATGGTTGTATTGGTTCCTTACTCCAGTGGTCAGAATGGCTATCTGTACAAATGGTTGTATTGGTTATTTACACCAGTGGTCGGAATGGCTCTCTGTACCAATGGTCAGAATGGCTCTCTATGCCAATGGTTGTATTGGTTCCTTACACCAGTGGTCGGAATGGATCTCTGTACCAGTGGTTAGAATGTTTCTCTATACTAGTGGTCGGAATGGCTCTTTGTACAAGTGGTCAGAATGGATCTTTGTGCCAGTGGTCAGAATGGCTCTTTACGCCATTGGTAATAATATCTCCCATAGCAACCACCTACGCATCGCATGTAAAGTAAAATAATAAAAGCACCCGGACGATGCCGGGGGGCATGTGTTTGTTGTCAAACAGTCTGGGTACAACGGGGTCAGGGGGCGTTGCCCCGGGCAACCATTAGTGATTAATATTGAAATTACGTCTCGCCATGCATGAATTACTCTGGACGGGCACATACTCCGTCCGGCCTGCGCTCCGTACGTTGTGTGTGTCGTGAACTACACGTTATCAAATTGAAACAGGCGAAACAGTCGCCCGTTAAAGTTAATGGAGTGTTGACGTGATTATTGTGTCTTGAGGGCTTGTAGTCAGGTTATGTTGCCTTTAGCGATCAGTTTTACCGAGTATAGAGCTAAACAATCATGTGTGGCTGTATGATACAAACAGTAGATGGTTCGTTGAGTGAAAGATAGTGTCGGGTTTGTAATGCATTTAGAACTTAATGAAAACTCGGCTTTCAGTGGGTTATTAAAGATTTTCTATAGCTTATTTCATCTAAAAATTATTAAATCAGTGTAAAATGTTCTTAAATAAAATCTTATAAGCTCAGTCAAATAATGTATAATTTTAATGCGTGTCTCTGAATTCTTCAAACTAGGTCTCATGGACTATAAAAATTAAAATGTACCTCCTAGTAATAAAAACAATAGTCCTGGTGAATAATTATTACTAGCATATCCTTTGATATTAATTATGATATTCAATGCTCTTATTAATATAATATAAGTTTTAATTTGCATGTGTATAAATGAACGGTTTAAACTATTTTAAACTAAAAAGTTGATTTTATTCTAAACTATATTTTGAAACCATAATTTTGATATATGTCTTAAAATTATAAACATGTGTAAATGAACCTTTTACATTTAATGTTATATCAATCACTATCTCAAAATGCTATGAATAAAACAGATACAGCATTGTATCTGGAGAGCCACGATCGACTGATCATAGCTTAACAATAACCAGCATCTAACTTCACTATTTATGATACAGCCATAGAGATCTCAGAGCTAGTTCGCCATCTTTATTTACTGTTGGGCGTATAGGTTAGGATTGGTGTTAACTGACAACTAGCTAAAGATTTATATTGTGAAAGTCACTTTTGTTAACTTAGGGGTAAATAACAATAATTTCCTTAGTTATACTATATAATCAATCAAAATTACTTTTAAATGCTACTAATGATACTTCCCTAACGATTACCATTTGATTGGCTTTTTGCTTAACTAATTCAGAGAGAGCAAGTAAATATTTATAAAGCATTTTTTTTTTATTGTGGCAACAAGGGATATTAAAATCTATGAAATAATAAATAAAAAGTACTAATTTCACACTTATTCTTCTAGCTGGCTACCATAAATTATAATATATATATATATAATAAAAGAGTCATGCAAAATATTAGTTTCAAAATAAAACTTATTTTATTTAGTAAACACATGCGCATGAACAAAACCGAATATGGTTTGTATTTTGTCATTAACAGCCCTCATTTTTTCTGGTTCGCCATCTTAATTCATGACGTGAATACAGCCTTTTAGAAGCTCTAGTTTGTAGAGAATTTTTCAAAATGGCTATTTAAATAAGTTCGTGTTTAATTATATCCCGAAAGTTTTGACTGCCAAAATCGACAGTAACTCAACATCATGGTTTTACAGATCATATGGTTTGGCGAATGGATACACAAGAATAGATGTGATAGCTTGTGTAAGCTGTCAGTCGTAACTTATCATCCATCACCCCTATGGCGAATGGACTGTTGTACCAGAAACTATCTCATGGCACTTTGTATGAAGCGCCTTATTATTTATAATGAAGAGCGGGATCGCCGTGAAGCTCTACAGCTCAGACATACGCGACTGTATGACATGTAGTATCAGCAAGTATCTCACGGCGATCTGTATGTAGAAACTATTATTTTAATGAAGAGCTGGGCCGCCGTGAACCTATACTCTCTTTACGTACTTATCTGTGTGGCGTATAGTATCACAAAGTATCTCACGGCGTTTTGTATGTAGCAACTATTAATATTATTATTAATAATAATAATAATAATAAAAATAATGTGCTGTGTCGCCGTAAAGCTATACAGTCTAGACATACTTATATGTATGGCGTGTAGTATCAGTAAGTATCTGACGGCGTTTTGTCTGTAGCAGAGCTAATAGAACTGAATTGTCTAGGTTCTAGGCGTATTACTCTAACGGCTATGAATACGCGCTGCTATAAAAATAATATTTTTTTCATAGTAATATATAATCCATAGATTTTCTTTGGAACATAATATTTAGAGCCTCATTCTTTTGGCGCTTAGCGCTGGTGGCTTAAACCTGAAACTGGATTGTCTCGTTCATAATTTAGCGTACCAAACCGTTGGCGTACTAACTCGGGACCGGCTGTTGTGGTGTAGCACTACGGATAAATGGAAAAGTTTTATCTAGCTGAACTAAAGACAGAAAGTGATGGATAGTATGACGCAACGCAACACAAACCTTGCATAACTTAACCCGACCTATGGTACAACATGATTATAACTCAAGCAAGCTTAACCCAATATAAGTCGCAACATGTTCGTTTAAAGGGAGAAGGAAAGGTTTCGGTCAGTCAATTAGCGCCGGATTAAAACTATGGCTGAGGTCAAATAAGTACTGATAAAAGAATGGCGGAGCTGAATTTGTATTTCTACCTGTGTAGTAAGAATGCATCGAGAGGTTCCGGTAACACCGGCAACGTAGTGCATAGTGCTTCAGACATCAACCAAGCACTTTTATAATGAGGCGGTGCATGTGTGCTAAAGAGTGACTGGGGCCCACCATTAAACGAGGGAGAGTGTAGTCTACGTATGGGATGAGGCATGCTGGATATTTTGTTTTGTCCATTAGGTTAAGCAAGAGTTCTTCTAACTCTACTTAAATCCTTCACCCCCTCCCCTACGATGTCTCGTTTTCTTCCGATGACTGAAGTTTTGACGGGCCTCTATTACTGAAGAAACTGAGGACTTAAAAAGTTAACCCCTGAAGGGTCGCGGTTAGTAAAGAGAGTTTTTAGAAGGTCACTAGGGGAATGAAGCTCTTAGAAGAACACGAAAAAAAACTCGTTTACGCTTAATGCGAAGTTGTTTGTAAAGTCCGTGGTATTAGGTTCACGTACGAGAGTTGTGGGATATTTTTATATTTCATGGTAAAGTTTTTTTTATCTTAAGCTTCTTTTTTTGAAAGACTTTCTAACCTTTTTTGGGGATTAATTAATGCTCAAAATAGTTACTAAAAGTGTATTAATTAAAATTTGTGACAATACTTAAACTCTATATGATCTAATTAATCGTTAATTATTTATATTGAAATTATCATTTTAAAAATAATTTACATAACTATGCTAAGAAATCAAATAATCTTGACCCTGAAATTTAAGTTTGGAAATATTAATTTAATAAATGATCACGGGAATTAAAAATATGAATGCAGATTTTCATTTTTCATTTTCAGATTTTCTGACACAAGCTTACAGTTGTAATTGCGAGATTGACAGGGATATAATTAAGTAACACACAAAATATCATAAAAAGGTTCATTATAAGTCACCTTTACTCGACCATCTATTCATTAAATTAATTCATTATAAAGTTTTTATCGTCGTTTATTCAATATCGTACATTTCCAAGAAACCATTTAAATTTGAATGACATAACCTTGTACTATTCTTAAGAATAAATCGAACTAATTAAAGTAAAAATTGATGAAGAGAAACTCAGAAATATAATTAGATTTCAATGGCATGTAGATATTGATAAAAAAAGTATTGTGAGATATTAAAATGAAAGAAATTCTTGTTAAGGAATCTTTTACAAATTAAATAAACATTTTTAAATTCAAAGAACTGGATTTTTCTTTTAAAGCATTTTTTTTCTCCTTTTATTTAAAAAAACTTTTAAAAAAATGGAAACTTTAATAAAAAATAAATGTATATTTCTTTCATTTGGGTTTCTTTAACCTAGCTTTCAATTGCTTATTTCAAGTAAATACAATATTAATTCAATTTGTTTAGTTAGATATTATTTCAATTTTAACCATGAATCCAAAGAAAAATACTTAAGAACTATCCAGTGGGTTGGTGGTAGGCCATTAGAACGTCTTTTTTTTATAGGTCTATCAGATACATCAATGAAATGATTTACGTCCCAAACTAAACACATTTTATCTCCACACGTTGCTAATACAGTCATGGGTAATATTTAATTATCTCCTAGTTCAATTGCAGGTGTCACCCGCCTAGGTGGCGTAGTTGGCTAACGCGCTAGTCGTGTTGAGCCCGACTGCCGAGGACGGGGAGATCGAAGTTCGAATCTCGGTCGGGTGAACTGGGGGTGGTTTTTCCTAAATGGTTTTCCACTCTCCCTCCACGCAAATGCGGGTTCACTTCCTCTATTCAACCTTCCCAATTCCTAATCCATTAGCGTAATTAGTACTTAAGCGTATAACCCGAACGGGTAGTAAGACGCGGTGCTAAATAATAATAATAATAATTGCAGGTGTCGAGAATAGATTTTATCGCTGAACCTTACTACCCGTTCAGGTTATACTCTAATGTACTAATTATACTAATGGTATATGTATTAGGAGGTTTTAATTGAGAGGAAGTAAACCTGCATTTGCGTGGAAGGAGATTGGAAAACTATTTAGGAAAACTTCCCTTAGTGCACCCGACCGAGATTCGAAACCCATTCTTTCCGTCTTCAGCAGTCTGGTTTAACACGAGAATAGCGCGTTAGACCTTGAGGCCACCGAAGTGGGTTTCTCATTAATTAAAACCATAAAATATTGAAAACAGTCTTGTGACCAAATATACCCAATAGTGGAGACAAAGTCATGAGTCATTTAAACTTATCTCTTGAGTTCACTTCTCGTTGACGATATTCGAGGTTTAATTCATTAAAACCGTACAATATTGACACGATAGTCTTGTGACTAAACATACCTAATATGAAGTGAAAATTTCAAGCCACATCTCGACGGATATGTTGATTTTGCCCTCAACCACTCATTTACACCCGAAAACATCCCTTATTTCCCAAGTACTACCCTTTCTTGTGTAGATGCAAAGAGCCGTGACAGTAATGTTGAATGATTGCCCCCTATGGGGGTTGTCCTTACTTGTAACCTATCTTCATACACGACATTACCCAACCTTAGAGAAAACACCTCGTGTTCTAGAGATAATATTTGACTCTCTAAAGGTCCTCCTAGATGTCCTTTTCGTTTAACTCGACTCAACAACTATTTCAAGGACACTAAAAACTTTTGGATTAGACTTAGAAAGTACAAAGAACGTCTTAGAACACGCTCAAACTATACGAATAAATTAATAAAGATAGTGGGTTGCAGGTGAGGGTAGAGTTGTTTATACAATGTACCCGCATTGACTTGAAGGGAGAGTGGTAAACTATTTTTGAAAAAACTTTTAAAACACCCGACTGGGATTCAACCCCCGATATCTCAGTCACCAATGATTCAGTTAAACACGTGACTCGTTAGACCATGTGACCACCGATTCGGATCAAGTTTATATAAGAAGGAATGAATGATGCCTAGGCACGGACTGGGTCTAGCTCACTAACTTATTTAATCTGGCCCTAAAAAGATTTAGCTAACAAACATTGTGTCCATAAAAAAAATATTTATTACTTACAACTATATGAGAAAAAAAAATTTTGATCGATCATTTTTTTAAATTGGCCCATGGCCCACTTTTATTTTATTTTTTAAAGCCATCCATCCGGCCCACGATATCCAAGAGTTTTCCGACCCCCGCATTTTGACTATGTGAACACACATAAACGGTTTTGATAGAGAATATCAATACATGTAAAATTATACTAATAATAAAGTATAATATAATTAAGGTTTTGTGTGTGTTTTTCCAAAAGTTCCATCCTATCAAACTCCTACTCTATCTTAGCAGGATTAGGACTTGATGCTGTTTTAACACGATACAGTTTGAGGAGCGTCAAAAGTCGTAATTTAGTTGTTTGCTGCTGGGATCAACAAGTTATCCTTCCCGTGGTTATTGTTTGACTGTAATAGATGTTACAAAAACAAACGTGGGATTTGGTGTAAGAAACTATGGTTATTTGGTTAAGTAAAGTGAGCCAGAGCGAAATTCAGTTCTAAAAAAAAAATGTTTTACTGTGTGGCATATGAAGGATACAGGGGGGAAAAGAGGTAGAATCATATCACACACATTTTCCAGGATAAATTTTACATCTAAAACCCCCATAAGAACCCCAGAAAATGCCTTTTATTAATTAATTTAAATATGACAGAAAATTATTTTAGCCACAATATAAAGTACATTAGAAAGGTATCATGACTTTCTAACAGATGGTAGCTCTAATTCAATTTGAGTTAAAATAGGACTTTCCTTTCTTTTCCCCAGTACCCCCTAGTTAAAAAAATTATAATGAAAATCCCCGGAACGTTTCATAAATTATTCTATTCGTACTTTTACAGTGGTCAGTGGTAAATATTTTTAAGGCTGGAATTAAAATTTTAGAATCCAATATTTTACCATTAATCATTATTAAAATTATTTTAAAAAAAGGTGCTAGCTACAGAAAAAAAATCCAATTTACTTACATAGGAAATTACCAAATGAAACATCATTTTTAGATTTCACACAAAAATAAATACCACCGTGTCTTAATACCCACAGATTGATTACACTTTTTGTAAGGGCTGAGGAAGGAACCATTTGAGAGGAAATGTACTCAAAATTGCACGTGGGGAAGAGTGGGAAATCATTTAGGGAAAAAACACCCTTCGTAAACTTTGCTGGGATTCAAACCCCAGCTCCTCCGTCACCAGACAACCAGACAATACGAGACTGACGCTTAGTCCATGTGATAGCTTCATGTACGCCTTTAATTTCAAAATACATTACGATAAAAATATTTACGTAACTGAATAAACTGCTTATGTAATTCTCTACATCCACGTCGACCTCGGTGATATTGGGGTAAAGTTCTCACCTCAAGACCCGGTGTTCGTGGGTTCAAACCCAGCCGTGGTCTAAGGATTTTTCTTGAGAGATAAAATTTCATAGCACAACTTCCATCTGAGGGAAAGCAAAGCCGTGGGTTGGTCCAATGTCAAATGTGGCTTTTAAAAGAACCCTTGAAGGTATGTGAAAATACCTTTCCCGGCAGAATTGGTAGGCCCTTTCGCTTGTTCATAGAAATTCTCGTGTGCTGATATAATCAGTTGGTTCAGAAAGTGCACGTTAAATACCTCAAATAAATGGAAAAAAATAATTACATCCTAGCTTAGTTGAAGTGGTTATGTGCTCGACTATACGAGAGTAGTTGAGGCCACTCACGATATTGATTGAGAATAGTTCCAGTCACTCTCTATCGTAGGGACCCCCCCTCTTCTCTTCTCGCGTCCCTTGGGTGTACACACGTTGAGAGGGGTGTAGGGGAGTCGGTACACAATTTAAAATTGAATTACTTGTAAATGTGAAGACAAGTCACTTTGGACAAGGAGGAAACAGTTCAGGCATTGCAATAAAAGTTTCTTTCTAACTTTCTCTCTCTTTTTCTCTCTCTGTTGTTATAGAAGCCGTAGTCGTTTAGTCACGAAGTAAAAATATAATTCAAATTGTTATTTAAAGGTACAAATGGTAGGGGGTAAGTAGGGGGTTTAAAATTATAATAGTAAATATTTGTTTTAGCACCGCGTCTTACTACCTGTTTGGGTTATACGCTTATGTACTAATTACGCTGATTGGTTTTAGGTAATAGGAAGGCTAGATTTAGAGTAAGTGGATCCGCATTTGCATGGAGTGAGAGTGGAAAACAATTTTGGGAGAAATAACCTAAGTAAACCCGACCGAGATTCGAACCTCGGTCTCCCCGTCATCAGCAGTTTAATCTACTGTTGTGAGAGTAGCGCCTTAGACCATGCGGCCGCCGAGGTGAGTGTATTCAATATTATTTTGTGTATTGGTTTTCAAATCAAGTTCTCTGATGACATCCTCTGTGTCGA
The DNA here is from genome assembly GCA_902155825.1 of Timema genevievae. NCBI lineage: Eukaryota > Metazoa > Arthropoda > Insecta > Phasmatodea > Timematidae > Timema > Timema genevievae. Next base: position 26,232 of record CABFWO010002990.1, on the reverse strand, counting down.
TTAGAATTGGTGTTTTGTTTAGAGATAAGTGTGATTATCAAGGTGTTTTATTTAAACTGAGCGTTAACCAAACTAAGCCAAACAAAACAATAATATTATTATTTTGGTTTATTAACAAACTAGCATTTACACATAAACGTTTTAGACTAGGAGAAACCTCTCTTTTGTGGCCGCAAGGTCTAGGCCAGGGCGCTAATGTCGCAGTATAGTAGACTTCTGATGATGGGGGGATTGGAGTTCGATCCCAGTCAGGTTTATGGAGGGTTATTTTCCCCAAAATGATTTTCCACTCTTCCTCCACGTAAATGCGAATACACTTTCTATAAATTTAACCTTCCTTATCCTTAACCAATTAGCGTGATTTGTAAATAGACGTATAGCCCGAATGGATAGTAAGACGCTGTGTTAAAAAAAATTGTTGGAAACAGTCATATTAAAGTTCTGCCAATCCCATGACTGATATAAAAAAATTTAGGATACCATGTGTCTAAAACTACGCTGACATATTAAAATTTAGTGGGAAAAGAAAGGTAATTCAAAATAACTATGTTTATAAGAGGAAGATTTCGAAATCATTCAATGGAATTAAAAGTGTGAGATGATATTTTAAAAAGGCTATATTTATTTCACGGAAAATATTACAATAGTTACTGTCTTTATTGAAAGGTGGATTAAAATAATTAAATTTATTTGCTAATATAGTCAAACTTAATCCAATAAAAAAGTTATTTGGAATAATATAAAATAGTCAAAAAGTTGCAATAATCAGTCTAATTTGGCTGAAAAATATTAAAAGGGTTCTTGATATAATTGTTGTTGGTATAATAATTAGATTGATAGAACTGTAGGTGTTTAGTTAAAATATTAATTTTTGGGATCAATAATGTCGTAAATCGCTTAGGTGGTCGAATGGTCTAAGGCGTCACTCTTGCAATAAACTGGATTGCCGATGACCGGGAGATCGGGACTAAAATCCCGGTCGGGTGTTATGAGCATGATTTTCCACTCTCCCTCCACGCAGATATGACAACGTTTACAATAAATTCAACCTTCCTCATCACTTATCGTAATTAGTACATATGCATATCAGACGAAGGGGTAGTAACACGTCGTAAAGTTGTCGTAGAGTACAATTATATTATTGTTTCTTACACGGAGCACACCTTAAAATGTCGGCTCTGTAGACCTCAAAGATCATCAAAGCTAGAAAACATCCCAAATGTGTATCCTTTCAAGGACCCGCTCGTATTCACTCCACAGAACTTGTCAGCAACGTTAATTGTTTTGATCTTTGCTCGGCGTCGAACACAGGGAAGCGGATGAAATCAAAAGTTTCAGCGACAATTAGCGCAAACACAGCCAAGAGTTCAATGTCTCACGCTAGCTCGGACAACAGAGTCTCCGTAGAGAGGGGGTGGAGGTGTATTAGAGGGGGTGAGGGGAAGTGGGAAACCTTGTAGGTAGAATAATAATCTTTATCTAAAGTTAAGCGTCCATTACTAAAGTACCTGGGCGGCGCGCAGCTGAGGTGAGAACACCTGTTTGTGACAGGGAGCTCTTGTTTACTGTTATTATTATAGGGGCAGGCTGAACTTTTGTAGTTTAACCTCTATCCCTACCTGCCTCTTCCATTCTTACACCAACCAACCAACGCCTCTTTGCAAGTCAACATTTAGTCAACTTCTGTTTCAGTTTCAGCCGACGCTGTAAACTTGGCTTCTCTTGTCTAAACTCCATTCACGGTAGGAATTACTCTCTGAAAGGTCTTTTTTCTTACCAATATCCTACTATATAATAAACTTCTGGTAGGTAAAAAGGCCTTTCAGAAAACAATTCTTACGGTGAACAGACTTTAATTGAGTAACGAGTTTACTCAAATAATATGAGAATGTGCGCGCTGTGGCTTACTACCAATCCTAGTTATCCAAATATTTACAAGAATGAACTAAGGATTATTAAGGTAGAGTTAAGAAGAAATGTATCCTCATTTGTATAGTGTAAAGATAAACCATTTAGAAACCTATTGTGTGGAGATAAAAGGAAAAGCCGTTCAGAAAAGCAAACTCTCTACACCCAGTTGGAATTCGAACATTGGACATCGGAAAATTTAGTATATTTGGAGAGTTACGAATTATACCATTTGACCACCGATGTGAGTAATTCAACAGATCTATTTTAGATTGTCACTTTCATAAGTACTTTTTAATTGGCTAATATTTTCTTTTGGGTGCATTGTGACGTAGCCTACTACCCGTCTGGGTTATCAATATTTAACAACCTGCCTCGGTGGCGTAGTTAGCTAACGCGCTAGTCGTGTTGAGCTCGACTGCCGAGGACGGGGAGATCGAGGTTCGAATCTCGGTAATTCAACCTTCCCAATTCCTAATCCATTAGCGTAATTAGTACTTAAGCGTATAACCCGAACGGATAGTAAGACGCGGTGCTAAATGATAATAATAATAATAATAATAATATTTAACAGCGTGTCTATATATTTAACACTTGTGTGTAAGGGATAATGAAGGTAGAATTTAAAAGAAATTTACCAAAATTGGCATTACGTGAAAGTGAGAGAACATTGAGGAAAAACATCATCACTAGATCGTACCTAGATTCGAACTCAAATCTCCCTGTCAGAAACAATCCAATATAATACTAGGGTGACGCGTTGGGGTAAAATATAACTAATATATTGAATAGAGTTTGAAAAGTTTTAATCCCAGAGCTCAACGTTAATGACCAATCAAATGCATCAGTGTTTCTTATTAAAAATAATAAAATAAAGTTCCTCAGTTGTAAAAATAAATGTAATTATCATTATATTATCATGTGTATCTTGACAAATATAAATACGCTGTCCTTTCATAAGTTTTTGACGTCTGACGTAAGAAACGCCTATACTCAAATAAAAAACTTTAACTTTGTGACAAATTGTTCGAGTAAAACGAATTACAAAGCGTTAACAAATTGATAAAAAGGCACTCTCTCTTTCTCTCTCTATCTCTCGCTATATAAAGACCTATATATTCCTTCCAGGAAGGCTATAAGTTTTCTGGCTTGGTATATACAATTTATTTCGAGCCATTAAGCTACATATTTCAAAGTTTGTTCCTAAGAAATCGACACTCAAATTATTAGTTGGATTATATAATATCGTATGTGCGTGTGTGGTGTTCATCAAAGTGCAATAAGGACTTAAGCCACTCTATCAAAATTTAAACTTTTTTTTTCCCCCACACCAAACATAAGAAAGAGAAGGTTCATTATTATCTTTTTCCATAGCGTTCCGTAATTTTTCATCCTTTCGCAAAGGTTATATATATATTTCTTTCTTTACGTTCTTTTCCAATTTTCCTCCTGTCTGCCTCCCTTTTTCTCCAAGTCTCTTCCTTGCACACTTACACCCGACTAAACCCTCTTTACCTTCCCCGCTTCAACCCCGTCAAGAAAACAGCCTCTTTACCCTCCAAAAACATCCATCTTGACTGGCAATTGAGTCTCCGACCAACCACAAAGCCTCGGAGAGAAAAAAAAAGAAGCTGAAATCAGAAGAACGTCTTGGGTGCGATATATACGAGAAATATTATATGCGGAACGTGAACGGAAACTGAAGTAGATGGCAATCACCCGTGTGTGTGTGTGTGTGTGTGTGTATGTGTGTGTGCGTGTGTGTGCGCGCTGAAAAGAGAGAGACATAGAGAGGTTGTGTGGAACGACATGATGGAAGAAAACACCGCAAACATGACGGTATACACATTCCAAGTTCACAGGGGGTAAATGGAAGAAGGCATTTTCCACACCACACACACAAACTCACATAAAAAAGATTTTTTTTACATTGGATGAGGGAGAAAATCTACTCCTTCTAGAATAAGTTACCTCCGGTTTTTCTCCTGGAATTACAACAGTCTCTCTTTCCACTTTACCACGTAATAATAGGATACAGAAGTTTAAGTACTTAAAATTCCACGGGATGACATGCGTACAAACTTATCTAATAATAATATTCTAGCCAACAGCCAATAGTATAGTCGTATACAAGACGAACCCAACGAGACTTGAATGGAATGGGCCATTTTCGCATATAAAAATAAGCCCATTCCATTCTGGTCTTCTGGTCTTCTGGTCTTCTTGTGTTTGGTATCGAACAGCACTAAGGGCCAGTTTCATAGTCAGATTTAGTACGTCTAAAGTGCTAGTCGATACTAAATACAGGACGACACCTACCTAGACCAAAATGGAATGGGCCAGTTTCGCATATGAAACTGGCCCATTCCATTCAATTTCAGGTAGGTGACGTCTTGTATTTAGTATAGCACCGCACTTGAGGCGTACTAAATCTGACTATGAAACTGGGCCTATGTCTGACCATGAATCTTGCCCTAAGTTTAAAAGTAAGCCGAAATCCCTTTTGCTAAAAGTTTATGAATTAATTGAAGACATAACAATTCTACTTTAAAAAGAAGTAAATAAAAAATATATATTAACGCGTTTTATTTCCGCAAAAAAAAAAGGGTGGGACTAGCTTGTAACGGGGTGTAGTAGGAAACTGAATTGGCTGGTGGAGGGAGGCAGGGAGGGAGGAGGAGGCTGTTGGTAGGAGGAAGGTAACATCTGCAGAAGACACCCCAGCACGTCTGTGAGGCGGTGGAAAGGGGCGGCAGCTGTCAGAAGTGTTCGCGACCCCTACCACTCCCCCCCCC
>CABFWO010002990.1:0-20976 GCA_902155825.1 Timema genevievae | reverse complement strand
CCCCCCCCCCCCAGTTCACCCAACCGAGATTCGAACCTCGATCTCCCCGTCCTTGGTGGTCTGGCTCAACACGACTGGCGCGTTAGCCAACTATGCCACCGAGGCGGGTCATTATCTATTCAGATAAAAGAATAGTAAAAAAGGTACACTAGAAAAGTGTTCGGATTATACAGAGTTTTGGACCACCATAGTTCGGTCTAACGGGGTTTTACTGTACTTTTTTTTGGTGACTATACACCAAATTTTGTTTGTATTTTTTAAACCTAAATTTCTGTGCTATTCCACTATGATATATATCAAATTTCATAAATAAACGCCTTCCTTGGCCTAGAATTTAAATTGGGACTTAAACATCATCATTAAAAATTTACCATCGCGTCTGACTATCAGTTCAGAGGTTACGTACTGAAAGCGTATAGGACGAATTTTTCCACCTCCTTTGTAGTATATTAGAAGAGCTCAGGGGTGTTTGTTGTCTCTGAGCCTAAATGGAAAATTAAAGATGTTTTCTAAAAAAACGAGAATTATTTTCTCTACTAGTGTGAATGAAAAAAAATGGGAATTTCTTTAGGAAAACCTGAGGGGGTGAAACAAATAAGGGAATTTTACAGTAATAAAATAGTGGTGGGCCCGCATTACTAAAACAATAAAAGACAAATACATAGCTCCTCCCCCCACCTTCTTGCCTTCCACACTTTCGGATATACGACGCGTCGCGACGTGGCCTGCGTCCAGGAGATTGTCTCTCGTCTCCAGGTGGTTTACCGCCGGATCTGGAAGAAGGGTCTAAGCTGCTCTCCGTGCAACAGGACACCGTTTATAAAGTCCATCTACCGTAGGACTGTTGGTCACTGATAGCTAGCACAAGATTATTATTGCAAACATTAATTGAAATTCATAATGTGGAAATAATTAATTCCTTAGTAATATTAATTTATTTATTTTTTACACCACGTCTTACTATCCGTTTGTGTTATACGCTTATGCACTAATTATGCTAATAGTTTTTAGGGATTAGGAAGGTTATATTAATAGGAACTGAACCTGCATTTGAGTGGAGATAAAGTGTAAAACCATTTAGGAAAAACCACCCTCGGTATACCCGATCAATATTCGAACCTCGATCTCCCCGTCATCGGCAGTATAGTCCACTGCGAGAGTAGCGCGTTAGACCACGCGGCCACCGAAGCGAGTAATACTCAACTATCAATCAAAAGTGTAAAGGTGGGAGTGCAGCAAACGCGAGAAAGGACCAATGTTTTTTTTGAAGTTGTTATAGCAAAACATTTATTTTTGGCCATAACAGATCAAAATATTGCTCAAGTAGAAACATAATCAGTTTGTCAGATATAAATAAATCTTTCATTTTCATGTGAGGTGTGTAGAGCAGATCCCGTATGTGATTGGTCAAAGGAGGAGCATAGGAGAGACATTATGATATCACAGGTACAGTTCAGACAAATTCAGATTTAGCTGGAAAAATTCCATGACACGCCACTGATTGCGGGGATTCTAATAGTTCTAGGTTAAGCCAGTTTGTAAATCGTGTACCTTTACAACTATATGCAGGTCAATAACTTTTAAACACAATGTTATAATGCAAAGTACCTCACTGCCTATTCATGTTATATTTAACTTAGAATAACTTTCTAAACTTTCTATTCGGGGTATTTAACGTTCACTATCTAAACAGACTGATTATATCAGCACACGACTCATAAGCTAAGTTAACATAAAACAAACACCTACCCTCCCGAACGTTAGGTCATCACTGTGAAAAGAACAAATCATTATTTCACGAAAGAGAAATTTTCACCACTATGTCGGGAATTGAACTTGAGACTATTAACTCAGTAGGCATATATTATACCGACTGAGCAAAGATGTAATTTAAAATAACTCTTGACACAGGGTGAAGAAGTCAAATTACAAGAACATACTCTAGCATTCATCCGAGAAGAGGGGGGAGGGGGTGAAAAATACTGTCTTCAATGCACCTTACTTGGACATGAACCCCGACCTTTCAACTACACCCACTAGTTATTGATTTAACTTTACTTATATGTAAAAAAAAAAGGGGGGGGATTTGTCAAGGCAACATTGAAGATCACAAACATATGGCTCACACTGAAGCATGGGTTACGGCAACACTGTTATGTTAACTAGGGATATAGGCGTGAGTGGTAGATGGTGGAGGGGGGTGCCGCATGTATGTAAACTCCCTCCCGTACCCCCCGACCATCCTACGAACTGTCAGGAGAAATGGCAACTGCGCGTTGGTTCATGTGAGCCAAAACAGACTGAGATAATGTATTCCTAACTCTACTCTCCCGAATTCCCCCTCCCCCCCTGCTCATAATACTCTCTATCTCTAACACACATCCCCTTCACCAATCTACCCCTCTCATCACTATCGTCCACCCCCTCACCCCATCCCTCACCCTCTCCGTGTGACCTTCAGAAAGCGTCTCTCATCCCGATGAAGCTCTCCCTAGTAGGATGAAATTCCAGGGTTCGATTCTCAGGATGTTTGAAAAAATGTATCATTGCCTGAAGCTAGGGTTTACTTCTTTCCAAAGCTGTGAATTAATCACCGGGGTTCCTGGGTTTGATGTATCTTCTCGATTTCAGTTAGTTTGTAAGTCGTGTGCGAATATAGTCGGTTGGATTGGAAACGATACTTTTCTTCGAAAAAAACGACGTGACCTGTTTACAGGATAATCAAAGCTAGTTAAAATTACCTGTGAATGATTTTAGTCACTCAGAACACTCACTGACCGGTATATCAACGAACATACATTCCCATGACATATATTTAAAGGAGAGCCTATTATGTATGATCGGTCAAACGGAACTGAGTGGATGTGAACATATCACAGTTATAGTCTTAACAAGCTTTGCTTACCCTGGCAACACTCCCAAGGCAAGTCGCTGATAATATCCCAAACACGTTACGCTACACTAGGCCTATATTTGTGTTCGATATACTATATTTCATTTTAGCTTAACTCTAGTACAAGACCAACAGTCATAAAACAGATTGTTTGTTTACCAATTAAATGTACGTAGATTGTTTGTTTACCAATTAAATGTACGTAGAAAGCACAATAATCAGTCCTAACACGATTCAATAATTTGAAGTCATTTTTAGCACTGTGTTAAGATTAAAATAGATATTTTACTTTTCTTCTTTGACTACTTGTGTACACATATATGATAATTACTTTAATAAGTTGGGGTTGAGGGAAGGAAGCATTTTAGAGGTAGTCCACAAACATTTGAGTGGAAGAAGAGTGGGTAACCATTTAGAGAAAACCACCCTCAGTAGATCCGACCGGGATTCAAACCCCTACCTCCATGTTTTCAACATGCAAGACTTTTTTCTGTTATGTTTGGATGTGTACTTTTGAACTAAAGGGCCTTTATTTTTTGTGTATTCCTTACACTGTTAATAAAGAACATCAAAACATCGAGGTTGGTGGTCGCGTTGTCACTTTAGCAACAGACTGGACTAGTAATCGATTTTGAATGGAGTGCAACTGCATTTGCGTGGAGGGATAGTTGGAAACCATATAGGATAAAACATCCTACCGGGATTATAGCCCGTATTTTCCTATAGTCGGCATTCCAGTCCATCTCTTGTGAGTGTGACACCTTAAACCGTGCGGCCACCAAGGTGGTTGATGTTTAGTTAATTAACCAACCAATATATTTAAAAAAACTCTTTGGGTACTTAGAGATAAGTTTTATGATGAATGGGGACACAACTTATAAAAAGGTTTTAGATTATATAGTTGCTTTTCTCGCTGTGGGCTCCGCCCCTAAACCCCCCAGTGAGTGTAAACTAATGTAATTCCAGCGTTGTTTTGAGCGTTGTTTTATTTTTACAATTTTATGATTCTAGCTATCCCATAAGTATGTCAGTAAATCAAAAAATGTGTGGTAAATGTGTAAAATCTACCTAAAATCAAAAAATCTAGTTCTGGTGCAATCCGTTTTTTTGATAGGTCTTACCGTTTTGCCACAAGAGGCCTCCAAATAAAAGTCTTCATCGACTTTAAAGTTGATCCGCCATTTTGAATTTTTTGGGGGGTTAAAGATTAAAAAAATATTCTCTTTGGAATTTCTCCATCGGTTACAGCCTAGAAGCTATAATTTTGCCAAATTTCAAGTTTTTTAGCTCATCTGTAAGTGGGTAAACATTAATGTCAGTGAGTGAGTCAGCCATGTGGCTTTATAGTATAGTGAATTTATCTCTAGCCCCGATAATGTAAATATGCAGATAACCCGGACAGATGGGTTAATTTGGCTCTCACACGGAGGGAAAAACACACTAAAAATATCATTTATTTGTATCTAAAAACAACTAAAGTGTAAAAAACACGTCATAGCTTCACTTTCTCCATCTGAAATTCTTTATCGAGCCGTACAATCAGACATTCTATGAGTAGACAAAAAACTCCGAAAAATACGACTGCGATACAGATCACTGAAGCGGAACGGAATGAAGTTTTTGTTTTTATTTTTTAGTTTCAGAAATCTGAGTGAAGTTTCCACAAAGGTAAATCAATGAAAAATAAAGGAAGGAAGGAAGGGGGTTGAACATTCCCGACACAAGCCAGCCACTGTATCCATCTGTCAATAATCTGACAGGTATTCGAACCGAAGAAAGTCACTTCGGATTCCAATAGATACGAAAATTAGATTTATTTTTATAACAGAATGAAAGAACTAACATACCTACCTTTTTATTTTAGTTTTGATCTTTTTTTTTTATTCTCTCTCTCTTATTTTTATTATTTTCCTCGTCCAGCTCCCAGAACTATTTGAAATTTATGCTACCTCTTCTTAGTGTTCAGGAGATCCCGCACGTGTTTCTCTGTGACCCGGAAGAGAACACGTATTTCTAGGAGGACAAATAAAGAAGGGTGGTGAGGGGGGATAGAAGTGGGACGCAAATAGTGAAATATGTGCAGAGAAGAAGAAGACAGGTTTATCTGCTCGTGCAGTCTTATTCAGTACACATCGTGCCAAACACATGTATAGTTGTGGGCAAAAAGTTTATCTGCAGTACAGTTTATTTAAATTATTATACTACTATAAAGCCTCATGGCTGACTCACTCACTCACTCACTCACTGACATTAATGTTTACTCACTTCTAGATGAGCTAGAAACTTGAAATTCGGCAAACTTATAGCTTCTAGCCTGTAACCGACGGGAAAATTCCAAAAAGTTTAAAAAAAAATGTTTAACCTCCGAAAAAAAATATTCAAAATGGTGGAGCAACTTTAAAGTTAGTGCGGACCTTTCTTTGGAGGTATCTTGTGGCTAAACGGTAAGACCTATCAAAAAACGGATTGCACCAGCAGCTACGGATTTGGTGAGACCCACAAGTTTGGTCCTATTACTTTTTGTCCTATCTCCATCGGTTATACGTTAGTTAGGTTACATTAGTTTACATCCACTTGCAAAGAAAACTCACTGGAGGTTTGGGTATATATATATATATATATATATATATATATATACACACAAGGTGTTTGACATACTTTTTTTTTAAACGGGCATACTCATAACCTGACAACAGCCTGCTATTGTGGGGGCTTAGTGGTCTAACGCGATAGGTTCGAATCTCTCCATTAACGCAAATGCGGGTGCATTTCCTCTAAATTAAACCTTCCTAATACATAATACATTAGTGTAATTAGTACAATGGCGCATAATATGACCAGGTACTAAGACGTGGTGGACATAAAAGCAGAAAGTATTTAATAAAATAAATAAATTCAACCTTAAGTAAAATAACTTTAATCTTTATGGGAGGGAAGAAGCTATTAAATAAAACCTACTAAATGTCTAGAAATGTCTTTATTTGAGATATATGTAAAATTCTACTAGCTATATTTTTTGGTATAAACGTATCAGCGAATATTAAACTTGTCGAAAATCCACGCCGGTGATCGAATGGTCTAAGGCGTCACTCTCGCAATAAACTGGATTGACAATAACAAGAGAGGCTATAATTTAGGTAGAATATAATGAGAATAGCATTTACTAAATGGTTGTTTACTCTCATTCCAAGAAAATTCTGGTACACCTCCTGTATATTCAACCTTCCTCTTCCTTAATACAGTACATTAGTGCGATTATTACATATGCTCTATCCCTAATGTGTAGTAAGAAGTGGTGACAAAATTGTGTTGTCAAACATTAAAACTACGAGTTATTTAAAACCGTGGACGAAGGAAAGACCAATACATCTCAGAAGTATATCATTGGCGCTCTAAGTCAAAGGACCTGGCTTTAATTTTACTTGTATAGGTGTCATTTTTTTTAAAACATGTATTTAAATGTGTAAACATTTATATAGTAACAATTAATTCGTTAAGTAATCCCGTTGACGCGACCCTGGTCATGTCCTAGATAAAGTTACTACTGTGTGTGAGAGGGAGAGAGAGGGAGAGAGAGAGAGAGAGAGGCTGTATTCTTCACACCTCTGCCAGTCCGCGTACAAGATTACTGGCCGAAACGTGGACTGGCTACGTAATAGAGGCTTGAGGTATTTTATCTGACCCCGTTCCTAAGGTGAGGGTCGGGGAAGGGGTGCCCTCAAAGCCCCTCACAACCAACCCCTTAAACCCCGCGGAGATATGAAACCCTGCCGCAAACAACCGGGTTGAGCTTTTCTTTTTTTCTTTTTTTTTTAGAAGGGGAAAGGGTTGTACTTAAAAAAAACTAGTGAAAAAAGATAAATCCTTTGGGAATATTGCGGAAGCACTAAAAAAAAAGTAGAATGGGTAAAGGGGGTGTGGATTTGTTTTGAGTGTGCAGGCTGGGTTATGTGTTTCAAATTTAAACCTACCCTTTTTTTTTTTTCTAGATATCGGTACTTCAATGAAAGCAAAGAAGGAATGTAAAAATCAGTAATTATTTTTTGTTTAAAGATTGTGTTTAACCTAATTTTATTTTCAGTTAAAATATCATAATTATATACAATCTCTTATAAAATTGGGTCTATGATTTTATTTAAAATTCCATAGTGAGTATTTTGTGTGTTGGCTGGACATGATTTATATTTACTTAAATAAAAAAACAGACAACTATTTTATTTTAATGAATGACAATTAAAGTGGGAATGAAGGGAAAGGGGGGAAAGGGCAATATTTTTGTAGTTTTTAAATCAAAACACTTTTTTATCAATATAAATCAAATGTAGGTAGGTAATACCTCATTGTAGATGCTCAGCTTAAAAGTGAGATTATTAGAACTTTAGAATACTCTTAGAGTGGACTATAAATCACTAGACCTTTCCATAGAAGATAACTTAATTTCCACGCTTAAAAAAAATTGAAAAAATCTCCGAAGAAATTGGTAATTATTAAATAGTAGACCTACATCTTTACTTTCATCCACTACTGTCTCCAACCTGTGGTCTGGGTAAGTTTTCTTATTCAAGCCATGTATTTTCCACTACCAGCCTGTCGTAGCTTCATAAGCCTTATAGTCTATCTTAAGACTATGACAGGCACAACATCCAGTCCCCCGACCGTTAATTAACCACTGTGAAATGGTAAACGCGATATCCCACCAGCTATAAAAATTTTTTGGCAATGCTGGGAATTGAACAAGGAACCCCTAGTTCAGTAGATAAGACACTTTATCGGCTGAAATAAAGGTGTCGGATATTAAATACGTCTATCTTAGTAAATACTTATTTTTTATTTTTCCACGTTGTTTTGTATATTTAATAAAATATAAATTGTAATCTAAATCTTTTCTAGATCTAAACTGTTCTAACCTCGACATATTACACCTCTCTGGGTAGTATTACAGAGAACAAGGGTAAGGCCGTAGCAATAAAATAGCTCTCGCGTATTATTCATGGCACGCCGAGGGAGGGCGAAGGGGTAAAGGACGAATTTGCCCACCGGGTTTGTTTCCAAATTAAATTCCTCCCTGTCTTGTGATAATGCCTACCTCTCTGTCCCTCTCACCACCCTCCCCCCCATACCACTCCAACTTTGTGAGCCCTACCGTAAACATCAATGATTTCTCTGCCCCAAAGAGCGCACGTGAGAATTCCAGGCGTAATTCTAGGGGGCTCGGGAGGGGGCGGAGGGGAGGAAATACTCGGTATTTGGTTCAAAATGACATATAAAATAAGATAACCATTAGTTAAATATAATACTACTTATCTACCAATATGTGTAAACTTGCGATAAGTTTGAGTTTCCGAATCTGAACCCTAAATTAGTTAGCTAATTAGACAATTCAAATTGGGTTCAAGAGTTTTTCTAAAGCTTGGTTTTCGATTTCGGAATATATCCACAGTAGGTAGTCGATATTCCGGTTCAATTCTAAAATTGAGATCTAATTTTATCAAAGGCCTAAATTTTCTCTGTGTAGATTGTACATAAATAGCTAGTGATTATCGATTAAATGTTTAGGGTTATTTATTTTCAAATCTATTTTTAGAACATCGTCTTACTACCCATACTGGTAATATGTTTATATACTAATTACGCTAATGTGTTAGGAATAAGCAAAATTGAATTTAGAGAAGTGTAGCCGCATTTGCGTGGATAGAGTGGGGAAACCCCTTAGGTGGAACCTTCCTTGATAATGCGGCAAGGACTGAACCATGATCTCCTTATCACCTTCCATATCTATTGCAATAGTAGCGCCTTAGACCATGCGGACACCAAAGCGGATGAAAATGACAACCTGGACACGGTAATTGAACCCAGGACCTTTGGCTTTGCACGTCAATGCTCTAACACTCGTCCATCCTGGTTCGTTCAAAAATGATTGAATGAGCTTTTTCATAAAATAACATTCAATTTTGGAATTAATTTAACTTTGTTTTACCAAACATAGTTCGATTTAAAAAGGTTTACTATCCATCCAGTATATCCATATTTAGATACACAAATTTGTTAAGTAGGAGGTAAGTATAATTGAGTGGAAATGTACCTGAATTTGCGCGGAGGTCAAAGTGAGAAACTGCACACACAGCCGAGAGTCGAAAACCCCATCTATTAGTCCAGGGAAAATGTATATAGATGAGCCTGACATTTAGTCCGCGTGCGCACCTATGTGGATTATTATTTTAGAGGTTGCTCTATAGCTCATAGCAGTGCATTGGCTTTACCTGTATAGACTCCTTCAGTGGTTAGAGAGCGCTGCGGTACTGAGATGTACCCATCGGCTGGGATTCAAATCCCGGTGGGGTTTAAAGTAAGAGGGTGACCTGGTGGTCTAGAGGTAAGGTGTCAGACTTCTGTGCTAGGGGTCCGGGGTTCAATCCTGGGTCCCGGCACAGATTTATCTGATTGCCAAACCTCTTCCTTCACCTCTGACAAGAAGTGTATTAATCACAACTTGTGAATGTGAGGAACGCCAGGCCTCTACCGTGGTTCGGATCCCATATTAAACTGTAGGTCCTCCATTTCATCTCAATATCACCCTACCATTACACATTAGCGTAAGTGCGTGTAACCCGAACGGGTAGTAAGACACTTTGCTAATAATAATAATAATAATAATAATAATAATAGAAAATATTCACGTTATTTTGGAAGCAGGGGAGGGGTGCTTGATCAGTTCAATGAAAGTGTGGTACTATTCGTGCGCCTTTAAAAACCACCACAGTTATATAATAATTTGAGAAGTACATTTCCAGTCAACAAAATTACGAGAAAACTGTTGGTCAAAATCGGTTAAACTACCACTAATTTTAAAATTAGCTGCCAGAAATGTTAGTAAAAATAGTACCTAACAACGGAATCACAATTTTCCTAACAAATTTCCGATTTTTCTCTTGTGGGGGCAGTGGCGCATCTGCATAGTAATTCTTGTTCACATTGCCATGATTTGTGTGTTATTGTGTATCTGTAAATAAAATATTTATCTTTGGTTTAAAATAAACTCAAGTGTTAATTAAGTGGTAGGGTGCCACAAATAGTTAGATAGTTGGGAGAGGGGTCGTTTTAAAGTTCTAATCGTGGTGTGAAAGGGGAAAATATTATACGTTAGGCTTAAAATTATACACAGAAAGCTCAAAATCCATGGAAAGTTGATCAACTTTGACGAATAAACCCTTAACTACTTAACACATAATTTAAGATTTTTTTCTAAAATGTTTAACTATAAAATCATCCGCTTCGGTGGCCGCATGGTCTAACGCGCTGCTCTCGCAGTAGATTAGACTTCCAATGACGGGGATATCGGTGTTTTTTTTTCTTAAATATTTTTCCACTTGGGTCTCCGCGCAAATGCGTGTACACTTTCTCTAGATATAATTTAATTCATAAAGCCAATAGTGTAATTAGCACATTGGCATACAAGCGTATAACTCGAACGGGTAGTAGAACGTGGTTCTTAAAAAAACCTTGATTATCGAGTGAGAACTCATTTTATACATCTTTTCGCAATAAAAAAATTTGAATAAATTTTGGCGCGATAGTATGCAGTCATTGCTGCAACGATCCCTTGTCATGATGCAACGATCCCATTGTCATTGCTGCAACAATCCCCTAGTCGTGATGCAACTATCCCCTTGTAATGATGAAACGATCCCCTTGCCATGATGCAATGATCCCCTTGTCATGATGAAACGATCCCCTTGTCATGATGAAACGATCCCGTTGTCATTGCTGCAACGATCCCCTATTCATGATGCAACGACCCCCTTGTCAGGATGCAACGACCCCCTTGTCAGGATGCAACGACCCCCTTGTCAGGATGCAACGATCCCCTTGTCAGGATGGAATGATCCCCTTGTCATGATGCAACGATCCTCATGATGCAAATTTGGCTGAACGCTTTCGCGCCTAGTGAAGCATTTCCATGGAATAAAACGACTTGCCTTATTGATGTACCCTATTTATATTTGACATGGATGAACAAGTAATTGAATGAAAGGGTGTGGTGACACACCTTCATCCCCTTCCTCCCTCCCTCCCTCCTTCCCGCCCTCCCAACCACGCATTCTTCCCGCTCTCACCCCCTTCAATATAGCGTCGAGTGGATAAGTGAGGGGATGAAATTGCAGGGAAAAAAAGTATATAAAGGATAAAAATTGAGAAGCGGATTGAAAGTAGAAAATGAGGGGAAAGGGGGTGAAGAGGTAAGGATAGCTTAAGAAATAATGGAGAAACGTGAAGAAGGTACTAAGAAGTGAAATTCTCTATTTTATCTTATTTTACATCTACATAGTTTAGTGATTAGTGAGGTAGATTGGTCCTGAGGACATTATTTTGACATCAGAGGGTATCTTTAAGGAATTTAATATTTCTTAATGCTGGCACCTTAGCTCAGTAAGTGGCGTGTCTGTCTAGTGAACTAAGAGTCCTGGGTTCATTTCCTGGCATGGTCGAAAATTGAAAATTTATGATAATATGGATTTACCCTTTCATAGTAATAAATTGACGGTCGGAGACTGGATGTTGTACCTGTCCTAGTATTAAGTTAGTTTATAAGGCATATGAAGCTATGACAGATCTAGCAAGCCAGTAGTGGAAAATATATGGCTTGAATAAAAAACTGACTCAGACTGCAAACTGTTGTGGACTTTAAAAAAATTATAGGTTATATTTTTTTATGCAAAATAATATATTGTTATTAGCATTAGAGCTAGTAATGTGGTTTATATATATATATATATATATATATATATATATATATATATATATATATAGAGAGAGAGAGAGAGAGAATTAAAGAAATTCTATTTATGACCAACAATTTAATTGATAACATGCTATAATTGACTATTTTAAATTATAAATCCAAACAATAGTATTATCGATTTTAAATTATCCGATTGAATATTTAAAAGGAAAATACTATTAGTATAAGAAATATATACACTAGAAAAGGGAAGCTCGAATCCTCGACTCCTAGAATCCTATGGTATTTTAGAGATTCAAGAGTCGAAAAAAATCTTATAGTACCTCAAATACAATAAGAAGACCTTTATTAAATACATACATTCCAAGAAATTTGAAAAAAAGGAATTAGCTATACTTGTGTGGCTGGAAGAACAAAATCACGAAAAAAAGACAAAATTTTATTATTTTTAGCACTGGATCTTACTACCCGTTTCGGACTACACGCCTATGTACTAACTAATCTAATGTGTTAGGAATTAGTAAGATTGAATTTAGTGAAAGTGTACCCAAATTTGCGTGAAGGAAGAGTGTAAAAGCCATTTTAGAAAAAATCACCCTCAATACACGTGACCTGGATAGGGCACCGATCTTCCCATCTTCAGCAATCTAGTCTATTGCGAGAGTAGCACCTTAGACCATGCGAACATCTAGGCGGGTAAATTATTTATTTAAAAAATAATATCTTTGTTTTTTAAACAAACAAATTGTCGTCATTTCAGTGGCACCAGGACTTAAACAACTTTTATTAGATTCAATTTTAAATATTTTCCCTTTTACTAAAACGGTACTTTTTTTTTAATATTCAAAGATTCGAATTTAGATTCGAGATTTGAAAGAATATTTAAGAGAATTATTTGATAAATACAAAACTCAATCCGTCTATGATATAAACCTTTTGTCTGAAAATCACAACCCTGCAAAACATGACGTAGGGTTACAGGTGCTTACTTGGGACAAGTCCAAGAACACTTGCAACGCATGTTGGGTGTCTATGGGTAGGGGTGGGGTGGTAATGCTCGTGGGAGGGGGAGGTTGAGTGGATAGTCGTGTAATATATATATGCCCTTCGTGTGTCTACTCAAGAGTTTGTGTGTTAGTACATCTTGAGACATCATTCAGACCAGCAACGTTGATTCTATACGTGAAGGCATCAAAACAGTAACTTTTTACCTAAATGAGTTGAAAAATCATTAAGTTAGGTTTTGGGTATTGCCAAAACTTGTAAAATATCACTGTTTTGTTATAAATGATAAGGTTTTTAATTATATGTTATATTTTAAATCTAAAATAACGCAAACTTAAATTTTCTCTCACTATTTCATTACTTTAAATAATTTCTTTTGATCCATTCCGAAACAATATTTTAAACAGAATTAAAATACTTATTTTTAATTTTGGAATATTATCTAAAATGTGTAATATATTGCATTATATTAATACTTAAATTATTTTATGATTATTTTATCGTATCTCGAAATATTTAACTGAATAAACTATTTTTATCCACTGCGTGGGTGCACCGTTGTGAAGAACTTGTTTACATCATGTATCAATCACATGGTTTAAATTTGTCTGTCGCCATTTTGAAGCTATATTCGTTAGACCTTTAGTGTAAGTGCCGTGAATAATAATTTTCTTAAGTGGAATAAAACAATAAGATTTGTGGGCGAACTCAAATAGTTATAAATTATATTGCATAATCATAATATTACAGCTATCCAAAGTGTCACATGTCAGCTATTGTCTTAGGGATACATTAGGGGACTATTTCTAATAACTTTTTGAGCTGTCATCCAAGTAAACCCGAGTGGTGAATGTACTCTAATAATAATATTAATTCAATTTCCTTTATTATAATTAATAATACAAATAATAGATGATTCTCAGCTCACATTGGTGAGCATGTGGACACAGGCGTTTCTGATCTGCTGGTGGTCGGTTCTCAATTCCTGGTAAGATATTTTATGTAATTGTTTCATCACACCCGACACATAAATGTGGGTACGCTTTCTCCAAATTTAATCCTCCTCATTCCTATCGTATTAGTGTAAATATTCTGTATTTTCCTACTAGAATTCCAATAGATACATTTAGCTCTTTGGTAATCTCCCCTGACCACTAATGCATGAAGCGAGGTCTGTAATCATGTAATCTTCCAGCCTTGCCTTGGAGAGGTTTGTCAGGTGAGAATTCATCTTGGGGTCTTTGAGGGGAGGGGGTAGCAGAGTGCAGTTGAAATATTAGTTGTGAGAGGAGGGGGGGGTGAAGTCTGTAGGAATGGAAGGTAGAAGGGGAAAGATACATAGAGGAAACGGCAAAGGTGGGGGTTGGGGGGGGGGATGCATAAGGAAAAATTGCCCTTCTCTAAGCTCCAATTTCCGAGATTTTTTTTTCTTCCCCTTTTTACCCATTGCGGTTGAATAGAGTCACATTATTGAAGTCTTTGAAAAGGATAAGAAATGGTACAGTACCCGGTTAAAATATTTCAGCACTTGTTGGTAAGTCTCCATTCTAAAAAAAAAAATTAGTCCTATATTAATTTTAATGCTAATCCGCTTCTGTGGCTGTATGATCTAACGCGCTACTCTCGCAGTGGATTAGACTGCCGATGACGGGGAGATCGACGTTCGAATCTAGGTTGGGTGCACTGAGGGTGTTCTTTCCAAAATTGTTTTTCACTCTCCCTCCACGAAAATGCGGGTTCACTTCCTCAAAATATAACCTTTCTAATCCCTAAAATCGTAATAATTAGTACATAATGGTATAACCTAGGCAGGTAGTAAGATGTGGTGGTATATATAAAAAAAATTGCATTGCTGTGGCTCATCTTACCTTTTAGAATACAATGGTAAAAGAATGAATTAATACTACCTTCTGGGGATGAACTTGTGTTAGAATCATGATTATCATCCGTTTTGACAAATGGATATGAAAATAATATTCTTAATTTTAATCTATTTATTATTTAGCACCACGTCTTACTACCCGTTAGGGTTATACACTTAAGTATTAATTAGGCTAATGGATTAGGAATTGGGAAGGTTGAATTTAGAGGAAGTGAACCCGCATTTGCTGTGGAGGGAGAGTGGAAAACCATTTAGGAAAAACCACCCCCAGTTCACCCGACCGAGATTCGAACCTCGATCTCCTCGTCCTCGGTAGTCAGGCTCAACACGACTAGCGCGTTAGCCAACTACGCCACCGAGGCGGGTTTAATTTCAATCGTTTAATAATACTTCTTGGCTTGGCTAAGAACAGTAAGATGGCTAAGTTCGCTACTAGCTTTGGCTTAATTAATGTCTTAAGGCTGAAACTAAGAAGCTCATTCGAATGGTATAAGTTCTTAAATGCTTAGATATTCACATGAAGAGGACGATTATATTTATAGGAAGCGTAGCCACATTTGCTGGAGGGGGAGTGGAAACTATTTTTGGAGAAAATTCTCTAAGTACACCCAATTGAGATAGGAACCACGATTTCCCCATCATCAGAAATCTAATCTACTGTGAGAATAGCGCGTTAGACCTTGTGGCCACCGAAGCGAGATTAATGTTATTAATACTGTCCATAAAAACTTTGTTTTATTTATTAAAAATTGATTTACTTTGGTCGAATACATGTTAATAAAAATATTGCTATTTTAGCTATTTTGGAATGACATAGTAAAAATTTTTTAAAAAAATTTGTAACTTTTGGAACATCCAATATTTAAAGGCACAAACAATGTGACCTTGAACTAAGCTCCAACTCTACCACGAACTCTGGAGAGCAACACCGCAACTACGTGTGGCTTCCGCGAGCCGAACAACTGACGTACAGTATTCATGGCCACGACTGTACCTGTTAGACCTGCTGCATTAATGAGGTTGCGGTACCCTCAATTAGTTTACTCAGCTTAAGTAGGCTGATCAGCAACACTGCTTGGAGAAAGATGATGGTGCTTGGGGTAAGGGGGGGGGGGTCTTCTCTTCCAGTCATCCGGGACTCAACCTCCCATCCACTTTTCTCAAATGTATACCTCCAGTCACGCCCCCCCTTTCCCCATCACATCCTAATCAGGTGTACCACGCCTTTGAAAACTTTCCTCTCCCATTCATTTCCTTTCTAATTTCTTGACGCTCTTGGATAGCTTTTTGTTTGTTTTTTAATCTTACCCTTTATGTCGCTGTTCTAGGTCCCTCCCCCCCCTTTCCTCCCTCCGCCGTTTCGCAAGTGAAGCGTGGTATTAAAAGAGGATTTACCTTGTCTGATCGCTACAAGCCGCAGTGGAAGACGCTTAGAGCCGCAGCCGGCTGTAATAAAGTAATACCTGTTGAAAAGTTGGTAACTAACAAGCTCCCAATTTCTACCATAGTTAACATTTTCTTCTATTACATTCTCTTTTTTTTTTCGGTTTAAATAAACTACGCTAAATATCAGCGCGTCCAACGATCTGGAAAACATGATAAAGTCAAGGAATTCTATCAATTTGCTGAAATGTTTACATATTCACTAAAAAAAAAAATACACAACTTTTTTCTAAAATAGTCAAAATAACATTTTCCTTCCAGTATTTTCTTTGTACCGCGTCTTACTATCCGTTCATGCTATATGCCTCTGCACTAATTACACTAATGTGTTAGGGATAAAGAAGGTTAAATTCATAGGAAATACACTTGCATTTTCGTGGAGGAAAAGTGGAAAACCATTTAGGAAAAACCATCTTCAGTGCACCCGACCGGGATCGAACTCCCGATCTCCCCGTCATTGGCAGCCAGTCTATTGCGAGAGTAGTGCCGTAGACCAGGGGGCCACTGAAGCCATTCTTTTTCCAGTCAATACACACCACAAATGTTTTTAACATGGTTTATGATACTAATATTTATTCTCAAGGTCAACATGTAATTTTAATGTCGTCTTTCCAACCCTCTACCATGTGTCGTTAGACAAAGTTGAGTCATGGTTGTGTGTGCATGCTCCATTAATTCAATTACGCTATAGGAAGCATAAACTAATAAATAATGTGTCTCCCAACAATTTTAAACTGTATTTGTAGAGCCTAAAAGATGATAATTTTAATGTCGGAATATCATCTCATTGAAATCTAACTTAGATCGCTTTTAGGCTGAAATGATTTAACATCTTCATAGTGACATAATTTCAGAGTGTGTATGTGTATAAGGTTGCAATCTTAGTCAAATGTTTTTGATAATATAAAGTGACTGGAAAAGTTGAAAACTGGCTCTGGAAAACCTGGAAAAGTCAGCTAATTTTTAAAATATTGTTTGGCTGGAAACCTTTTTCATATGAATCAAAATCGGTTCAGCGTCTGTAATTATTTGTTACATTATCTAAAGTAAGCCTACCCTTGATTTTGAAATATGAGTTAGTATGAAATGTATACCTATTGTAAAAATATTAATTTAAAAAATAATAATTAGAAGTAGATTGGCAATGCCAGCGATTCTAAATTAATAGCACAGCTCAGCCCCCTATCAAAGTGAATGCGAGTGTATTTCCCCTAATATTATATATTTCCAACCCAATCTTTAGCAGAGTTAAATAATGATAGCTCAGACGAGCAGTAATAAACGTTACAAAAAAAATATTTTGTGGTTGTGTGAATATAAAGGTATCTTCTGGAACGCTGTTGAAATAATATTATTATATTTTATAATATAAGATGTTATATTTACTTAAATGGATATGTATAATTTCTTTTGATCAATTAGATCAAGATAAAAATCAGAAAAATAACGTGTAAGATTATTTATTTAATCATCACAGATTATTATTCTTTCCTTGTTTATCTGGTAATTTAATTATCCCAGAACATTCTTAGCGTAGCAATCTTACTGATGACTTTTTAGAAATGATGTTGTTATTGTTTTAATCGACTTCATAATTCATGATAAATTAGGTATTTATTTAAATAAATCATCTCGCACGTTTATTTTTCTGATTTTTATATTGATCTAATTGACCAAAAGAAGTTATACATATTAATTTAAATAAATGTAACAGCTAAGTGCGTGTGTTATACAATAATCTCATATTTCTCCTTACTACAACTATAATGAATATTACTAAAATCATTATATTCTCCCAACTTACTGTATGTAATATCAGGAATATTGTGGGAGGAGGACAAGAAGAAAGGGAGAGAGAGACTAGGAGATACCGTAGCTTAAATTATGTTCAACCTTGATAATATTTACGTTTCTAAATCACTCACTCTGAAACTGTTCCTGAGAATTCGACACAATACCAATATTTTCATAACGTGCAAGAATAACATTGTTGGTATACTCCAAGTAAAATAGATTATCCTTCCCCCCCCCCCCTCCATAACTTGAAAATACAGAGTAATTCTTGTTTCTCACAAAGACAGTTTTTATTTTTCTAAACGGATTTATGTTATTAGTACTTAAGGAATTTGAACAAACAAACAAAAAATATCTGTCGGGATGTAGCTTTATATCAAATATTCGAGTTTAACTTACGCTGTTTGGATTTAGGTTTCATGAGGTTTGTTGTAAAGTTGTTAAAGCCTGGTTAAGTTAATGTTTGCTAACCAGCAGGGAGTTCCTATTGTTACACCTAGAACCGGAAATGTGTGTGCTTTTCCTCGAGGGATGAAACAAAGGCAAATATTAAATTGTGAATCAAAGATAGGCGAGAGTTTTACTTTATCGCATGTTATAAATAAACCAAGCCTGTTTATTTAAATACTTTTTATTCAGAGCACCTTACGATCCATCAGTGATATAAGCATTAATTAAACTAATGGGTTAGGAATGAGACCATTAAAATTCAATAGTAAATGTATCCATATTCGCATGATATAAAAATGATAGACTATTTAGGTTAAGAAACAAACTTTCTACACATCAGCCCAGGATTTGAACCCAGCTAGCGCTCCCATTCACTTTCAAAGCAGACTAGATGAGATTGATGTCTTATCACGCGTGTACACAAATCACAGTTTTGGGTGTTTTTAAGTTTTTTATTACCATGCTATTGATATTCTAGGGATTAGAACGTAACGGTGTCTTTGATCTTGGTATTTGTGAAATGTAGCATGTTATTAATTACAACCCCCTTGTTAAATGTATAGATCCTTTGCTTTCCAGCCAGATTAAGAATTTATAGAAAAGGAATAGCTACTTTGAAAAATCCTGTTTTTCAAGAATTCCTCCCCAGTTTGTATTTTGTATTAAGAGGGGCGCCTTGGTTAACGAGAAATTGCCTCGCTAACGTTCAGCTCTAACGCAATATTTAATTCTACGGTGTGTTAGTTCAAAATATGGCTTAAGCCAAAATAAAGTAAAATATTCCAACAGGGTTTTCTTTTTTTTTAACAAACCTATAATTTTATTAATAGAAAAAAATGTGAGAATGTGACATTATCATCTATTTCAAAGAATTTTTAATCATATTTAAAGAGCTATGAAACTAGTCTTGATGAAAAAGGACTCTAGATTTGGTTTTCATCTTACAAATACAGTAATTCTATGATAGGCTCACAACAGAACATTTTAAAACATTTGAGAACTAGAAGCGAGCTTTCCTCTCTACCTTGAGATAAGAAGTTTAGTATTTTTCTTCCCACTCTTTATTATTGACATAACAAAGTGTGGATATAGGTGAAGAGCGAAAGAGGCTATAAGTTTAGAGATAATAAAGAAGTAGTTAAAGAAAACGACAAGGCTCGTTGCATTTTAAGCCGTGTGGCCTGACAGTGGTTGATACTTTCTCGTTGATTGAGATAAATGGATTAGGAATTGGGAAGGTTGAATTTATAGGAAGTGAACCCGCATTTTGCGTGGAGGGAGAGTGTAAAACCATTTAGGAAAAACCACCCCCAGTTCACCCGACCGAGATTCGAACCTCGATCTCCCCGTCCTCTAAAGTCTGGCTCAACATGACTGGCGCGTTAGCCAACTATGCCACCGAGGCGGGTGAGATGATGTTGAATATCTGTCGTGATAACAGCAGCATTAGATGAGAAACTTTTTAAATTAAAAGAAAAAGCCGTCATTAAATTCCAAGACACTCTTGAAGTTTTTATTCAACAAATGTTGATACCAACAGGTGAATTAAATTAGAAATCAAACTGAAGCAATATTTTATTTATTTTTACAAAAAAAAAATTTTTATATAAAAAACTGCAAAAACACTACCCTTTCCTCGCGTTCCCTACACATCTAAAGTGATGTGTGAATGACGAGAACTTTTAAATTAGAGGCGATGGTGTAAGAGAGATATGAACTGGTGGCGTCACAGAGATATGAAGTGGTGCGTTATAACTTAGAACCACTCCTACTCAATAAAATCGTTTTTAAGTTAACAGTTTCGTCGTAATTCCTATGTATCAGCGACCACCATAGATGTAGCAACAAGTTTCCAGACACGGGATGATTAACTGCCTCTGGTAGAGGGTCTCGGTTGGCGACGCTATAATTCATGTACTGGGAGGTAGGGGGTAAAATTTGATAACGCCGGACATGTGGGGTACGGAGGGGGGTTTATAGCCACCACTTATCATCAGTTACTTGAGATATATACGGGAGATACCTTGAGTTAACCTCAAGAAAGTTGAAGGTATTCAGACTTGTCTACAAACACATGATTTGTCGGCAGAAAGAAGCAGAATTTAGCTTGAATGTCGTATTTATATTTATTATACTTATCGTGTACTTTCTAAATACACGTATTTATCAAAATGTGAATTGAAAACTGGACAAATCATCTAACGTCAAATTGTCAACCCTTGAGCGTTGGATAATTCAGCATCTAAATAAATAAAAGGCTTTCTCAATGTATTAATATTTTTTAAACAACTTATAGGAACGAATCATATTCTTTCAGATGTGTTATGTATTATAATTAATATTTTCACGATTTTTTTTAAAGTGGTACAGATTTAAAAAAAAGGGTACAAATATTGTATATAGTTTAGAGCAATCCCACCCGTTTTAATAAGGAGAAACTAAATCACATATTGCACTCAGTTGAGAATCAAACCTCAGCCTCTTTGCCACCAGTACTTGATTAATTGAAAGCTTGATTTTTTACACCAATTGTCCATTTAAATTTTAAAAACGAAATTACAGTACCAACAACATTGATAATTAAATGTACACTTCGTTTATCCTGTATGGCAGGGAGAAAGAACAAATGCTGTAGGTCAGAATCAAACCATGGATCTCCTGATTAAGAGTGAGCCTCTCCAACTCGGTTGAAAAAATAGACGCTTTGTCTTTTCCGTCTCCTAGCTTTTGTCACAGACTGGCCAACGGGCCCTTTCCCCCGCACCCCCC